>VZTE01002394.1:172933-184055 GCA_013397775.1 Eulacestoma nigropectus
GGGGCCTCATGGGGCCCGGGGGGTAGCGCACCGGGGGGGAGTGGGTGGTCCTCACCCACGGGGCCCCAGGAAGATGGCAAAGCCACAGGCACTCGCTCCCCCTCTCCCTCCCTGGCTGGTTAAGGACAGAGGTGCCAAAGCAGAAACGTGGTGCAAGCTCCTAAGTGGCCAGACAGCCCGAGAAAGAGGGTCCTGCAAGCTCCGCGCTCAGCCCACGACCTCGTGGCTCAGCTCCAAGCTCCAGTGCACACCAGCGAGCAGCCAAGACCTGCCTCCGCCCTGCCCCGCACGCAGAGAACCCCCCGGCAACACCAAGAGCAGTGACCCGACCGCGGCAGAGACCCCAGTGCCCCTCTCCCCTGGCCCCCAGCACAGCCCCAGCCCCGCCACACGGACGGGCCATTCCGTGCCCCAGGATCTGTGGACCCTCTCCCACAGAGCCACAGCTCCTGGCCCGGCTCTGGCACTAAGGGAAGCCCAGATTTCACTGCGCCGGCTGTGGCAGAGGGCCTGAGCCTGGGGGAAGCCAGAGCCTGAGCCTGGGAAAAAGGCAGAGCTTTGCTCCTCCACCCAGCCCCACCTGCCCGGGCAGCCGCAGCGGGCGCAGAGCTCCCTTTGAGGCGCCCTGGTGCAGGGCTGGTGGCAAGTTCAGCCGCACCAGCAGAGCCGGGCTGGCAACAGCGAGGCCAGAGCCTTCCCAGCTGCTCCCCGGAGCAGGGCAGGGCTGGAACCCGGCTGTGGCAGGAGCAGGACCAGTCCCTCCTCCCCATGAGCCAGCCCAAGTGGAGGGAGGAATGGGAGGGTGGGCATCGCTCTCCTCGGTGCTCTTAGAGCCGCCCCCAAAGGGGACGCAGGCAGGTGGCATTCCCTGCCCGGAGCCCCACATGCAGAGCCCCACACATGCAGTGCCCTTCGCATCACCGTCACCCAGGCAGCGCCACCAGGACCCAGCCCCGGGCGCTCTGACAAGGGCTCGGACATTGTTGGCCTCCCCCACACCGTCCCCATCCCCTCCCTGCACCACGCCCAGGCTCTGTGGCTCGGCTCCGGGGTAGTCCAACGCCAGGTCCCCGGGCCACACATGCAGGGCTGGGGGCCAGTCCATGCTCACTCCCACACCTCTGTCCAGATGGCTCCCCGGTGCAGCGGGGGCGCCGCTGCCGGCCTCAGGATGAGCTCTCCTACCTGCTTGTTGGTGTATTTCTGGGGGTTGGTGCGGTAGCTGTAGTCCGAGTACTGCTCGGAGCCCGTCGAGTTGTTGTCCCCGGTGCCAACAAAGGTGTTGGTGGCCGGCAGGTCCTGCACCACTTGGTGCTTCTTGGAGGCGGAGGGTGACTGAGGCTGCAGCTGGATGGAGGGCAGCGGCGAGTTGGAGCGGTAGTGGCGGCCCAGGTCCGGGCTGCCCGGAGGGTAGTTCAGGGGCAGGTGGATCCGGGGGCTGTCGCTGACGGAGTCGTTCATGAGGTTGAACTTGAGCGATTTCTGCAGCCCCGTCTCCTCCTCATCCTCCGTGGGCTTGGGCGGCTTGGGAGACTTGCTCTTCTTCACCTTGCTCTTGCTCTTCCCGCTCTTGCTGGCCTGCTTGGGCGCGTACAGGTCCTTGGTCTCCTTCTTGCCTGCCTGGTAGCCGCTCTTGGCCTCACGCTGCCGGCAGTAGCGCACCAGGACCACCAGCACGATGACCAGGGTGACGGCCACGATGCCGGCGATGACCCCAAAGAGGATGTTGCTCCGCTGTTTGCTGCGCTCGTACTCAGGGTCGCCGGCGATGTCAATGTCCAGCGGAGTGTCCAGGCTGTGCCCCACCAGCGTGTCCAGCAGCGTGCGGTTGGCCAGTGTCTCGTTGACGTAGAAGTGCACCAGGGCCGTGCCGTGCCGCGAGGGCTTGCCCTTGTCGTTGACACGCACGACCAGGCGGTGCAGGCCGTGGTGCTTGCGCAGGATCTCCTTCTCCAGGGTGATGTCTCCGCTCTGCGGGGAGATCTGGAAGAGCTCAAAGGGGTTGCCTCCTGTGATGCTGTAGATCAGCTCGGCATTGATGCCCGAGTCGATGTCCTCCGCCTTGACCTTGCTCACCTGCTGGCCAGGGCTGGTGTGGGGCAGGATGTGCTTGTAGGTGGCGTTGGAAGGGGAAGTGATGAAGGGGGCATTGTCATTCTCATCCAAGACGTTGATGGTCACGCCCACGTAGGCAGACCTGGGGGGATCCCCACCATCCACCGCCTTGAGTCGGAAGGTGTAGGTGCTCTGCTGCTCCCGGTCGAAAGAGATGCTGGAGAGGATGGTGCCGGTGCCATTTTGGATGACAAAATCCCCGTTGTCTTGCTCCACCGACAGCTGAATCCGGGCATTTTCTCCTTTGTCAGCATCGATGACCGTCACCATGCCCACGGGGCTGAGGGGCGGCATGTTCTCCATCACCGAGAAGTTGTAGCCGCTCAGCATGAACTTGGGGTCGTTGTCATTCCTGTCCATGACGTTGATGGCCACAGACGCTGTGCCCTGCTTGCTGGGGCTGCCCTTATCTTCCGCCACCACCAAGAACTCGTAGCGTTCCCGCTGCTCTCGGTCCAGCACCGCCTTCACCCGGATCTCCCCAGAGTCGGGGTCAATGGTGAAGGAGCCCTTGGAGGCGGGGTCTGTCACCAGGGAATAAACCAGCTTGGCGTTGGAGCCGCTGTCGGCGTCAGTGGCACTCACCTCCATCACCAGGTCATCGGGCTCGTTGTTCTCGGGGAAGGCCACCTCGGTGAAGCTCTGGCTGAAGACAGGAGCGTTGTCATTGACGTCCATCACCTGCACCTTCAAGGAGTTGGTGCTGGAGAGGGGCGGGTTCCCCGAGTCCACGGCCACGATCTCAATCGTGTACTCCTTCACCGACTCGTAGTCCAGTGGGGTGGTGGTCTGCAGGAAGTATTTCTTCTTGCTATCGCTCCCCGTCTCGCTGGCCTGGCGCAGCTGGAACGGGACATCACCAGCCACCACGCAGGTCACCACGGCATTTTCGCCCTCATCTCGGTCGGACACCTGCACCAGAGCTACTGCTGTCTCTACTGGCACGTCCTCCGAGATGTTGGCCATGCCATCCTGGTGGGTGACCAACCCTATGCCCCGGATCTCTATGGAGGGCGCGTTGTCGTTCATGTCCTTGATGGTGACCACCACCTGCGTGCGGGCGCTCTTGGGGTTGGCGCCCTTGTCCTTGGCCATGACGGAGAACTTGAGGGTGCCGATGTCCTCGCGGTCGATGGGGCCCTGCACGGTGATGAGCCCCGTGGCGCGGTCCAGGCGCAGCAGCCGCCGCACCATGTCCGAGGCCTGGTGGAAGGAGTAGTCGATCTCGGCGTTGGCGCCCTGGTCCGAGTCATTGGCTTTCACCTGGGGGACAGAGGGACAATCGGTGAGCAGGACGAGGGCACGGCGGAGTGAGCCCCTCCGCAAACCGCCGCAGCATTCCCTGGGGACAGCCGGGGGGAAAAACCAGGATTTCCTCTTCTGGGGCCAAGGACTGTGGGGCAAAGAGCCTGGGACCGGCAGAGCAGCTGGGAGCCGCCCTCGGGCACGGAGGCTTTGCCTCGCTCTTCTGGAGAAACCGGCTGGGCCAGTTGGCTGCGCTCCCCTCCCGGCCGGCTCCTGCACGCAGGGAATCCTCCGGAACCATGGAACCGTGCCGCTGAGACCCAGCCAGCAGCAGGGAGGGACAGCTCCAGCTGTGCCCCCGAGGAGGGGCTGGAGCAGCTGCCTGGCTCAGGTGAGGGCGAGGAGGGAGGCAGCGATGTGCGGAGCTGCAGCAGCTCCATCGCGGCAGCCGGGGGTGCAGCCAAGCAGGGACTGGGGCTGCCTGAGCCCTGCACAGCCCTGTCCATCCCTGCCCACCCTCCAGGAGCCCTGCATCCCCATAAACCTGCCTCTACGCCTATTATTTGCTTTCTAAAGAAGATGAGGTTTGTCTAACATTTGCCTCCCTAATCGGCTCTCTGAGCAGCCTCTTCTCTGCACCATTTGCTGCTCTGCCGTTATCTTGCTCAGCAGATTTGGATGGAGAACGAAAGTTGTTAAATGTAAATTCCACCTTTTACCTCCACTCACAAAACAGGCGGAAGTCATTTTCCCCCTGAAAGATAAAAGCTGAGCAATGGCAGCAGCGGCGTCTCAGCCCATTCTCCTCCCGGCCATGCAGCTCCCTTATCTGCTTCCAACTCCCATTCTCTTAACAGTGAAAAATGAATTCTTAAAAAATTCACATCAGAATTAGCAGGCAGATGAGAGCTGGCCGCGCTCCGCTTATTAAGATGGCAGCTGCAGATAAACAGATGTCGACTACTATCATCTCAATGCCCCCTCCAAGCCAAATCCACCAAGATCCAGCCCCCTGGGTCTCCGGGCCAGTTTGCAGCGCTGCCCAAGACGAGGCAGAGCCCCCGCTCCCTGCAGACAGCAGGGCACCCCCAGAGCCACGGCCAGCCCCGCACACGGGCAGCAGGGATGCTCCCGTTCCCCACCTCCTGAGTTTCCATGGAGAGGCCGAGGGAACGCAACTTATGAAAGGGTCTATGTCTTGTCTGCGGGCAGCACTGAGACCGCGCTGGCCCCAAGCCAGACGCCCGGTGGCCCTCAGCTCCCGGCCCTCCCAGTAAGCCGGAATCCTGCTCCCTGCAGCCCCGCTCCAGCCGTGCCTTCCTGGCATCCTCTCCAACCTCGCTTCAGCAGATGTGACATCCCAGGGACCTGCCTGCCCGCTGGCCCCGGGTGACACTGTGGGCTCCTCCATCCAACCCTCCCTCCTCCCTGGAGCAGCCACAGCTGTGTGGACGCGCCTGGGTTGTCCCTGCAGCCAGGCAGGAGGGGAACTGGTGAGGAGAAGAGTCTCCTGCACTCACCTGGAGGACAGAGTGCCCCACGGGGCTGTTTTCGGAGAGCTCTGCCTCGTACAGGGCCTTCTCGAACTTGGGCGCGTTGTCGTTCATGTCCAGGATGGTGATGCGGAGCAGGGCACTGCTCGCCCGCGGGGGGTTCCCCCCGTCCTGCACCTTGATGGTCAGATCGTAGGAGTCCCACTGCTCCCGGTCCAGGTTCCCCATGACGATCAGCTGCGGCTGCTTCTCTTCCTGGTCCTCGGCCACCTGCAGCCCAAAGAGCTCCTGCGCCTCCGGACCAGCCATCAGCTCGTAGGAGGCAACACCGTTGGGGCCCGAGTCCCGGTCCATGGCCAGGGGGATGGGGAAGAGCGTCCCGATGTTGGTGTTTTCAGGGATGGAGAGGGTGAGGACGGGCGAGGCGAAGTTGGGGGTGTTGTCATTGATATCGAGCACCTCGATCTGCCCCTCGAGCAGGCGCGGGCTGCTGTTGGCATTCAGGTTGGTGATGGACACCTCGAACTCCAGGAAGCAGGGCTCCCCGGGGAGGAGGTGCTGGCACTCCCGCAGGTTCTCCCGGTCAATGGAGGTCTCTGTGGTGTAGATGTCCCCAGTCTTGCCATCCACACGGAGGTACGGGGCCCCCACTTCCAGCTTGTAGAGGTGCCCCATGTCCGGTAAGCCGTAGTCGGAGGCCAGGCTCCCTATGAGGCTGTTGGGGGGTTGTTCCTCCTGCACTTTGTAGACCGCACGTGTCCCCGAGGCCAGGGCAGGGAGCTGGCAGAGGAGCCACAGGCCCAGGCAGGACGCCAGCGGGTTCATCCTGCGCTGCAGGGGAGCTGGAGGAGACACAGACACCGGAGGTTAGGGACCAGCCCGCTTCCCTGGCTTATCCCACTGCGCCATGTGGGGCTGCACATGGTCCTGGCACGGCTCCCGAAGGGAAGGGGCTGCTGGGGCTGGCCCAGCCGAGGGCTTCTGGCAGCCTCCAATGCCCCAAAGGACCCGTCCCAGCTTGCAAAGTTCCTGCAACGCCCTGCTGGAGTGAGCAACCCCATCATTGAAACCTCAGCCCTGTCACTTGCAGGAAGCCACTCCTGCCACTGTCCACCCTCTTCGTCACCACACCAACTGTAATTAGACCCAACGAGGCACACTAACAGGGTGGACTGCAGGCAGCCTGCTGCCAACAACCCGATGGGAGCCGGCCAGGCTCCGAGACAGCTTCTCACCACCCAAACACAGGAGCATTGTGTGCCACCAGTGCAGGGGCACTGCCTGCCACGCACGGCAGGGACACACAGGCACTGCACGCAGCTGCCAGCACTGCAGAAACGGGAGCACCCAACAGGGAGCTCTGCCTGCTCCGCGGGGATGTGGGGCTGACACCCATCCGGCACCGCAGGGATGTGGGGCTGACACCCATCTGGCACCGCAGGGATGTGGGGCTGACACCCATCTGGCACCGCGGGGATGTGGGGCTGACACCCATCCGGCACCGCGGGGATGTGGGGCTGACACCCATCTGGCACTGTGGGGATGTGGGGCTGACACCCATCCGGCACCGCGGGGATGTGGGGCTGACACCCATCTGGCACCCCAGGGACACGGGACACTGAAGGGATACAGGGCTGACGCCCACCCAGGGACACAGGGCACTGCAGGGATGTGGGGCTGCCATGCACCCAGCGTTGCAGGGACACGGGGCACTGCCAGCACACAGCTCCCTCCCATCCATCACTGCCGGCACTGCAGGGACAGCAGCAGCCATCACTTCGGGGACACAGGACACCGCAGGAGCCCGGGACTGCCGCCCCCCCGGCACTGTAGGAACACGGGGCGCTCCAGGGATGCCGCCCGTGCAGCACCGCAGGGCTGCGGGGCACTGCCCGCACTGCAGGAGCTGCACCCCTCCAGCACTGCAGGGCCACGGGGCGCTGCGGGGATGCAGGGCTGCCACCCCTCAGCACTGCAGGGCCGTGGGGCACCGCTGTGGCAGGGACAGAGCAGCAGTGCCCTCGCTGCACTGCCGGCACTGTGGCACTGCCAGCCTCGCACTGCGAGGTACAGAGGCACCACCCACCCGGCACTGCAGGGATGCAGGGGCCCTGTGCCTCATCCCTCCTGCACTGCCCATGGAGCGCTGCCACCCCCGGTGCCCCCGGCACTCAGAGGGACAGCGGGTCCCTGCCCAGGCTGCGCTGCAGTGCAGGAACCCCCCGGGCAGCCCCCGGCAGTGCCCAGCCCCGGCGCACTGCAACGGCAGCGCAGCATCCCCTCGCTGCACAGTCACTAGGCAACCCCACACCCTGCGCCAGCAGCTCCTGTTCCCTTCCTCGCTGCAGACACACTGTTCCTTCCCATTCCCTCCCACTCCAGTCTGGGACATGGCACGCACTGGGTGCCAACCCCGGGGCAGTGCCCACCCCGCTGCTGCAGCGGCGGTGCCAGGAGCGCTGCCCCCCTGCATTGCAGAGACACCCCTGCACTGCTGCACCGCTGCCCCCGCCACTGGCACCTCCTCCCCGTGCCCACACACTGCCCAGGCCGTGCCAGGCACACCGCCAGCCCCACAGACTGTCCCCTCCTGTGCCAAGCCACATTCCCTGCCACCAAGCCCCTGATCGCCGCTGTGCTTGGCCACCAGCTTTCCCGTCCCCTCTTTCTGTTTTGGGAACACATTTTCCTCCTCCAGGGTCCAGGAGCACCCACACAGCTTCTGCTGAGCCGTGAGCGTAAAGGGGTTCAACGCAGCTCACTGGCACCCAAAAACCCAGGGACTGGGATGCCCTAAAATTAACAGCCCCAAACATCTGCCAAGGCCCCACGGCATCACCCTCCTCCCGCCGCTCCCATCGCTCCCTCTCTCCGTACTTTGCACCCAGGGATAAGCAAACGCTCCATGGGCAAACACCCCATCACCATCCCCCTCCGTGGTGCCACACAGGAAGCGCCCAGTTCCTGGTTCGCCTGGCATTGTACGGATCATCAGCAAGTGGAGCACCCTGCACTGTCCTCCTCGGTACTTCCCACAAGCCAACGGCTCCCGCTCCCTCCACCTCTCTGCTTCCCCATGGATGTGGGGACATGGAAGAGATGAGCTCTGCCTCCACAGTGAAAATACATCTCCGTGTCTGGAGAGGAAACTGTGGCCCTGAAGCCAAGCTCGCCTCTGCTCCCTCGTCCTGCCACTTCCTTCGTGCAGAGCAGAGCCATTCCCAGCCTGCTGAGGCCGTGCAGAACTGCCCACACCGGTGCTGGGATGTGTGACTCCAGGAGGAAGGGATGAGGAGAGTAAAACCTCTTCCATCCCTGGACCAGGCTGAGGATGGAGGAGGTCAGGAGCCGAGCAGAAACACAACAGATCTCTGCATCAGCACAGGCAGAGTGTGCACACACATGCGTGTGCCCGCGCTGCATGTGCACTGTGGGCATTCCGGGGCTGGGCACCCGCCCGGAGCACGGCCGTGTGTCCGTAGGAAAGGGCAGGCGTGCTGTGCCCTGGCAGGGTGTGCAGGTGTCACACACACACACCACACCTGTGCCCTGGCAGGGTGTGCAGGTGTCACACACACACCACGCCTGTGCCCTGGCAGGGTGTGCAGGTGTCACACACACACCACGCCTGTGCCCTGGCAGGGTGTGCAGGTGTCACACACACACCACCTGTGCCCTGGCAGGGTGTGCAGGTGTGTCACACTCCTGCACACAGGACAAGGAGCACATCCCTGCCCGCTGCGGACCCGTGCCCCAGGTGTGCGCTCGAGGTCCTGCACGTGTGTGTGCCCCACACAACGCGTGTGCCCGCGTGTGCGCATGCCCCTGGCGCCGCCGCCTGTGCCTGTGTGTGATGTCACCCGTGCGGGGGCACCGGCACCTGGGTCACACTCGCGTCTGCCACACCCCCGGGGTGCGCTCACACCAGACCCCCCACATCCAGCTGCCTCCACGGGGTGAACCTGCCCCGAGCTCCGTCAGCCCCGTGTTGGGAACGGCTGTGAGTGAGGACAGGCGAGACGGGCGGCTCCAGCTGCTGGGAAGCGGCTCCCGGAGGATGCCCGGGCAGGGAGAGGCGCCGTGCCCGCCGCTGGGCTGTTTGCACTGGGCTGTTTGCACTGGGCTGGGCCCCGGTGCTGGTGACGTAGCCACGTCCTGACTAAGCCCTGGTGCGAGGTGAAAGATCGCAGGGAAAGGGGAAAGTCTCAAGGCAGTGCTGATGCCTCACATGGCTGAGGGAGCCGGGAGGGAGGGCCCAGCAGCTGGAAACGCCAGGCGCTCTGTGCCAGCCTGGAGGAGGAAGGGTGTCATCCAAAGGTGCCCAGCACCCAGGGTTTCTGCTCCAGAAACGCGGCAGGAATGTAAACCCGAGCCCTGTTTCTGCAGGTGAAGGAAGGAAGGAACTCTCCAGAGCAGGGCGGCTGGAGGAGGAGAGGGGCTGGGAGCCTGAGGGGCAGCGCTGGAAGGCACGAGGGGCCCTGGGCACGGCAGGAGGAGGAACCAGCAGGGTCAGGAATCCTGCTCGGCACCCAGGGGTGCGAATGACACAGCACAGACGTGAGAGCCCAGAGCTGGGCGTGAGGAGGAGGAGGAGGAGGAGGAGGAGGAGGAGGAGGAGGAGGAGGAGGAGGAGGAGGAGGAGGAGGAGGAGGAGGAGGAAGCCTCCACAAGCACGTCTGTGCAGGAGCCTCAAGCTTCCCAGGGGCCAGTCCAAGGCACCAGGCTATTTTCCCATGGGATCTAAGGACCATCCCACACTTTCTTCTCTGGTGCCAGGCACCTTTTTCCAACCTGCTGGCAGAGCAGAGAGCACTTAAAAATAAAAACCCCTCCCAAAACAACTATTCCTCCGCACACACAATTCTCCCTACGGGGAGAGTGTGAGAGAGACTGAACCACATGAGAGAGGCGTTAGTCACGCTGCTTAATGCATGACTGGGAAGCTCTCGGAGGACAGTGGCATGCAAAATCCGACAGAATTCAGCCATCCCCACCAAAAAAAAAACAAGCCTTAATGAGAGAGAGACAGAGAGGTTATAAAGCGCCGCGAATTTAAGCAACTGCTTGAACAAGCCTGTGCTCCTGTGATTCCCACAGCCTCCTGGCCCCGTTCCACGGGAGGCAGCACCGCTTCGGGAATGGGCACCGAAGTCCAGCCTCTCCTTGCTCCCAACGGCTGATTGCGTGGCTCGGAGCCACGGCTCACAAGTCTGTCCAAACCCTGCACTGAGCACACAAGTGCTAATCCCCCCCACGCTCCCCCCAGCCCTGCGCCGGCACTCGGAGCTGGAGCAACATCCCAGCGAGCAGCAAACAGCTCGTCCCAGCTCCGCTCGGAGATCGGGGACCGCGTTCGCCGAGAAAACGGCCGCTGATGGTCAGTCCTGCGCCGAAGGCGCGGATGGGCTGAATCCTGGGTATTCCGTAGCACGTCCCAGGGTTTGCTCCAGCTCCGGCTCCCACTGCGGCTGCTCGGCGCTTCTGCAGGCTGGGCCCGAGCGCCCGGAGCCAGAGCACCCCACGAGGAGGGACCCCACTGGCTTGGCAACAGCGTCACCCCAAAACCATCTCTGAGGAGCTGGGCAGTGATGAAAAGCCGGCGAAGCCCAGGGCCCTCCCTCCTCTCGCTGCCTTCTCCACATCCCTTCCAACTCTGGCAGCCAGCGAGGCAGAGACCTGTCAGAGCCTCCCTGGAGTGGCAGCCCCCATCCTCCCACCCGTGCGTCCCCCACAGCCCCTCCGGGCTCCTGTCCCCTCCCGCCACCATCCCACCCTCCACCCCGGCCGCAGAGGGGCCCAGGGGGACGACAAAAATGTCGCGGGCCTGAAAGACCCCGGCAGGGCCGCTGGGAGCTGGGCACAGCGGGAGCGGCTCTGCTCCGGGGATGCAGCCGGGAGGCTTGCGGGGGGCTTGGGGAAGGGGGGTAGGATCCCCCCCGGCCTCGCAGCGCGCCGGGGGAGCCGCTGCTGCCGGCTCCGGCGGCTGGGAGGGAGGATGGAGGCCGGGCTCCGCTGCCGGCCGCCGCGGCCGAGGCTCCCCGGTCCCCGCGGCGCTGCCCGGGCTGAGGCTCCGGCTGCGGGCACGGAGGGGAGCGGAGCCCCCGCTCCCCCGGGCGCCTCCGCCAGCCCCGCGCACACGCACAGAGACACGCACGGACACACGCACGGACCCACGCACGGACACACGCACGGACACAACGCACGGACACAACGCACGCAGACACCCGCGGAAAAATCACGGGAGCCGCTCTGCCGGCACCGGCTTCGCG
>VZTE01002397.1:0-15960 GCA_013397775.1 Eulacestoma nigropectus
ACCTCCTAAAACCCCAACAGCCTTCTACCCACCACTCTTCATGGCTGGTGCTAGTGGTAAATTTCATCGGAAGTAAAGAAAAGGACTCAGACTGGCCTCCCACATACCTTCAGAGTTTTAAAAATAAGACACCAGCAGTGCTGTGCAGAGATCATTGGCTGAATGTCTTCAAAGAACAAAGTGGACACTTGTTTCTACTTCCTACTTTTGTCAGCCAGCAGTGCTGTCCAAGCAGACAGATACCAAAGAAACAAACAAAAAACCCCCCAAATACCTGATGATGACTTCTGAAAGATAAAATATTAAATTCTGATACCCTCATGCTTGGTTGATTCACACTATTCTATCTTATATTTGACAGTTTATCACCATTACATATAAGAAAGACAATTTGCAGATATTTTGCATAATTGCTCTTCTTCCTACTCTGTCTTAGAAGAGATTGTATCATATTTTTCAATTTATAAAAACTTTTAGAGAAATTAAAGTTATTCACAAGTAAGAATTGGCATGCTTGAAAATATGACATTTGCTTGAAAAAGCAAAGGAAGTGCAGAATACATCAGGAGCTGGGTTTGCCACCATCCTCCAGTGAGCAGCCTATGAACTAATCGTTAGATGTTAATGAACAAATCAGTTGATCCCCATTTCTAACTTCTTCATTCTTTGGCACTGTACTTCTCTCCATAAACTCTATCCGTTTGATAATTAGTGACATTTTCATTTTCCAAATACAGGAATATTACCTAGAAGTTAAGAGAGTTTCAGAAGTTTACACTGCTGTCTCAAAGTTATATCCAGGACTAAAAGACAGATTATTTAACATATTTACATTATTTCAAAATCTAAGCCTACCAGATACATTACCGAGACTAGAACAAAAGCTGTCCTCTTCAAAACCCAATTAATTTTTTTTTGAATAATGGAGGAGGGAGATTTTCAGTTGACTAAGAGGGGTGAAATCTGATAAACTGTAGAGAAAGGAATACCAATACATAAAGTATATAATAGGAAAATTAAATCTAGCTGACCACTAAAGCCAAATCAAGTTAAAACCACTAAAGCCAAATCAAACTTGAAACACATTTCTGTGTTTCACATAATCAACACTGAGGGCATAATCTGAAATTGAACAACAGACATCCAGTAAAGAATCAAAGCAGTCCAAGGAGCAAAATGGCTCAGGGAACAAAAATTATTCTTTCTTACTGCTTCCTATTAGCAAACTCATTCAAATGCAGATACTCACAATAACGGCTACATAGAGGATTCCACTCTGGGATAAGTAAAACTTTTTTTCAGCTAATTACAACATCACATCTTTTCCTTTTAGCCCTAATAGACTAATGACTGCTCAAAGCTGCAGTCATTTGCCTTATGATGAATGAGTTACTGGCCTCTGTGTAACTCATATTGATGGGAATCAACACACGGAGACCATCACCACAGCTGCTGTTAATTAGCAGATTAATGATAATATAAAAAAAGATGAGGCAATGTGAAGGATTTGTGTTGCTGTGGTATCTCGTATAAATGTAGATAGACAAGTGGCTACCTTTTTATTCCCCAGATAAGAGGAATGATTTAAGAAATTGAAAGAATAAGCTGCCATATGACATACTTCGTGTGCATTCAAAAGCTATCGAAATTAAACTTTGTCACTCAGGAGCTGTCTTCATAAATCACTGATAGATGATAGCAAATGTCCTCAGCAGTCAACACCTGAAGTGATTAATTTATTCAACCTTGACTTATAAGGCTATTTGCTGTAATTATGCTGAATACATGACTTTGTCAATCCAGAAACGCTGGCATGCATGTCACACATGTAGGCCCCAGTACTCCCCCTTGTTGCACCAATTTGGAGTCAGTGAAAACTCTGTGAGAAAAAATGGAAACCAAGGATGACCTCTTAAGGATTATGAAGCTGGCACAACAATTAGTTTGTGGATAACTCCATCCAGAACTCCCAAATGCAGTCAGAAGACACTGAGGATTCAGCTGCTCATTTTTACCTTTCTTCTTTTCCACCAATTTCTTAAAAAAAATCTAAGCACTTTTTTCCCCCCAACTAGTCTGTGTTGAATTTTCAAAGACATTCTGAAATTCAAGTGTGTCTTTGTCCAGGAAGAGTTCTCAACAGCTTTCAGACCCCTTCACCGTCACACACAAATGCACATAGATCTGCATTATATGCATTAGTGGCCCAATATAACTCATGGCCAGAGACTTAACAGCTGCCAAGAGGTTGGATTTCCTGTGGCAGACTCCCCACAGCAGTCTCCATGACATTATTTTGAATTAGGTCACCACAGTCAGGATCCACCCCCTTCACCCAGCTCCCACATTGGTTTCTAGTAAAACGAGTTACTTAATCTCCCGGTCTCTCAGTTCTCATATTTAGATTAGCCATACACCTTTTTTGTTTGGGTCATTCAAATTTAGACTGCAAAGTATTAAGGCACAAATACAGCACATTCAGCATAACTAGACCTTTATGTCAGCTAAAGCCTTCAGGTGCTTCTGCAAAAAAATAAAAGAAAAAAATAATTAACATCAGTGTGAATAGATTCTCTCAGTATAGTATGCAGCAAATTCTGACAGTTTAATATAGAAGACAATGCTATGTCTTTTGTGTTGGATGTTAAACTTCAAATAAGATGAGAAACAACAGGACAAAAGGTAAGAGGGAAAGGACTAGATTTAAGATGTAACCTGCTGACTGTCAGCATTTTAAGCCATTCCTTCCATTATTTCCAAACTCATTAGCAATTCTCCTGACTTATGCAGCTGTAATTAATATTAGTTTCCTGCAGTCTTTTCCACTTGATTCACTGTAGGCCCCTATCTCCCATATTCTGTAAGCAAGTTAAGCAGTTTGAGGTGATGTGAAGGCTCCAGCTTGTTTTCGATGTGGAACATCCCTTTATAGCTCATTCACTGTTGGGAGAGAGGGGCTAGTTGGGGTAATAAGGAAGTATGAGGATTTTAATTGCTGAATAATTATTACTAGCATAGCTGGCAAAACATATCTCTCTGAAGGATTTCGGAGAAACATTAAAAATCTATGTGCAAAAGTAGTCAATATGAAGTGTGTTAGGGTTTACAAAATTATTTTGATACTAAAATAATTAAAGGGCACTTTTGGGCATGGATGAAAACTGTACTTTATAAGCAAAAAAAATTTCCACTTTCTTAAATTGCTGAATAAAAAAAAATCCAGAATAACAAACAAAACCCCTTATACTTGATTGAATACATTGTCATTTTGTATAACTTAAAATTATTGAAGTAATAAACTTGAAATGGGGAATTAGGTAATCTTTATGGCACTGTTACTGTTTTGTTCACAAGAGGTTTTTTAGATATATATTAAAAAAATATAATGTAGTTAATAACTGCTAGATTTTTGTTACCCTTGTTAATTTTGATAATTAAAGTTTGTGTCCTGAAATGTAAAATAGTACCTTTGCAATGCAGAAAGAATTTCCACATAAACTGTGATGAATCACTTTTATACCAGGTAGCTGTTTTCCAGAAGAAAATTTGGGATTACAGAGGAAGAAAACACTCATGCTGCACTATATACTTCACACAAAGTAAAAGAAGGACCGAACTTTTTTGTGATTGTAACAACACATAATCTGCTTAGATGCCAAATTTAGATGTAGAGATTTGCAATTAAACATTATTTTCAATTAAGTGCAAATAACAAATTCTGTCTATCAAAAAACAGAATAAGATCTACGTCCAGACCCTCTCCTATGATTCTAAAAAGCTGTTCAGGTGAATGAAGTGCTGCATTGTGGTGAATCCACCCTGATTTAAAGGAAATCACGCATCTTCTTATTCTCAGAACTGTGACTGTTAAGCACTTTACTGAGAAGGAAATCACTTATATGATATTGTCAGACTTAAAAGGTCTGGCAATTAAAGTCTGCTTTAGTCTCTTAATACTCTTTCTGTCTAGATAACTATCAGTTGTGTTCTTAAGTTCCTTTAACACAGGCCCAATTATGCAGGAGCTCACAATACCCATTCGCTGAGACTCATTACAGGCCAAAATTATCCTAAATTTTAGTTTAATCTATTTTAATATTCTAGATCTTTGGAAAGAAAGAATAAATAGAAGCAGTGGCTTAAGAATATCTTTTGGACACTGAGTTCTGTTCTACCTTGTGTTTCTGTTTGGCAAGTGATGTCACTCGTAGAAAGGGAGAAGCCATTTCCTAAACAATACAGGGCAGCAATAACAGAAAGGTGTCTCAATTAATGTCATTTTGTCAGTTTTTATCAAGTACTTCAGAAATGACTTGCAGAAGTGGTAGTCAAACTGGTTTCCTACATCTCCTTGTGCTTGCATATCTTTTTTTGGCAACAGCACAGTGAGATGTCCATGCAACAAGTCATCTGATTAGATAGGAAAGGAATTGTCACATAGATAAAATTCTTTGCCAACTATTACTTCTTTGGTGAGAACGCAGAGTTTTTCCTTTGCATTTTTTTACAGCAGCACATCTGACTGCTGTGAGGAAATCCATTCTGGTTTAATTCTGGTGCCTGTGGCTTTTTTCAGAACTGGTACATGAGTTTTCATCTGTTTTGTCAACCAAAAGAAAAACAAGTGGGTTTCAGCTGCAGGCTGCAGCAACTGTTTTGTACAAAGATTACAGAATTGATCTCAGAAGCAGTTGGGCATGGTACTGCCAAGGCTTTAAGGTTAAATTTCCTAGTGAATATGATGGAGCTGTTAAAAAGTTAACATTAGGCATAATACAATCACAATGCCTTAAACAATATAGTAATTACATCGATGGGTTGCAGAGCTCTTCTTAGCAGACACAAAATACAAAAACTATACTCAGATGGCATTGTTAGAGTTTGAAATAACAGACATTGATCATTAACAAGTCCCACAAAAAAAAAAAAATCAGATTCATCATATTAAACTTTAGCACAGGACTCTATAACCTCATGTTTTTCCTAGTTGTAATACATTGACATGGATTAAATGGAGTTTAAAAATATCGCAGTTTGATAGACAATGATCAGATAAAGAGCTTCACAAGAATCCTGTTCTAGGCTCCAGAAGCTGTTTTATTTGAAAGTTCAGTGTGACTTTCATCACCTGTTTCATCCTTTTGCTTTCAATAGCTTGAGGCATGATCATTGCTTCCCTGATCAGGTTCCTTCTGGTAGCAAGCGTTCGATGAGTCTTATCGTCTTACGCATCTTACCATCAGATCTCTGACACCAAGTCCAACTGATGACTAATTATTAGTGGCACTCCTCAGGCATTGATTCAGAGAATAGTAAGGTTTAACATCTCTATTAATGTCCTGCATGATGGAATGGCATGCACTCCCAGCAAGGTCATGGATGACAGCAAACTGGGGTGGGTGTGGTCCATAGAGTGGAGGGCAGGGCTGTGACTGAGATGGAGTTTAGCAGGCTGGAAAAATGAGCTGCCAGAAACCTCAGGTGGGTCAGCAAAGATGAATGCAGAGTCCAGCATTCCTGATGAAAAAGCCAAACGTGTAAGTAGCACACCACTGTAGCAAAGATAGCCACGTGTATCTTGGGCTGTATTGGCTAGAGCATAGCTATTAAGGAAGCCATTACTCATCTCTCCTCAGTGCTTGTGAAATTGCATCTGGACTACCATGCCCAGTTTTGGTCTCTCCAGGACAGTAAAGAAACTGATGTCCTGGAATGAGCCCAGGGACAAGCAACAAAGATGACTGGTGAGCTGGAGTACGTGATGTACAAGGACGTATTAAAAGAGTTCAGTTTGTTCAGTCCACAGAAAAGAAGGCCAATAAAAGCAGCTAACTTGCCATCCAAATCATGTTATGTGATTATTTCTAGTTTTCAGTTCCTCTAGAAATTCCTGAGGAAATACTATCACAAAAAAAAAAAAAAAGGGCAAAAAGAAAACAAAAACCTCCAAGGTAAAAAAAAACAAAAAAAAAAAAACATGAGAAGGTTGTGGAAGGGTTTTTTTGCTTTAAATTCCTTGATCTGAAAACATTTGGGAAATTCAATTGGCCCATTAGTGATTAGATTTGAAGGAGAAATTAGATTTCTATAGTAGAAAACAAGGTAAACTTAATTTTTTCACTAAGATTGTATTTTTCCTTCTCTCTTACCTATGGACAAACTCAGCCTGACACCTAAATAGCATTGTTCTTAGCTGCTTGCCCTTCACCAGTTTTGTGACTGTGATTCCTGAGGTGACCGGGTCAGTTCTTCCCTTAGTTCCCCTGTAATACTTGCCCACAATTCTTTGCCTTGGCTTGCAAACTCCACTGACATAAGTTGGTTTTATATGCAAAGTTCTAAATCTCAATCTTCATGAAACTTTATTATTCATGAGACTGGAACAAGTAATATATGTCAGCCACCCAATTAGTCTCCTTTAATGCACTTTTCAATTGCAATGATGTTGCAACAGCTCATTGCAGAGTTAATGGGGCTGAGTGCAGCAAGCAGGCACACACAACTTGGAAAGGATTCTCTCCTCCAAAAGTTAATTTCTCCATGTGGAGCTTATTTCCTGTATATTGCAACTTGTTCTTCCTAATCCAGCTGGAAAATTCCACGATAATTCTTCTGTCATTTATTAAAATTTCTAAGTGTAAATATTATCTGCAAGCTCCAGTTGCAGTAGCAAATCTGAAGTGACTGAATACTCACGTATCTTTTGCCACACTAAAGGGTTAAATGGTTGGATAGATCCGAAACATCAGCACCATGATAAAGTTAGTTCTTAAGAAGTCAAACTCCAGTATTGAATTTTTTATACCTGGTAGACTAGTACATAAGACAAGAAATCTCACTTTTATGACATGTTTCTTCCTTTTCTCTACTCTGAAACCCTTAATCACTCAAATCGGTACAATTAATTGATGAAATATCAGAATGAAAGAGACTTCCACATCAACAACATAGAAAATGAAGAGTCATAGGGTCTCAGCAGCATTATAGTCAAAACAAAAGTATTCTAAAACTATTGGTTAGAAGAAATTAGGAGTGATGATCACTTAATAGAGCAACAACCTTTTCTCTTTTTGATGAATAATTAACAGGGAAAACAGAGACACAGAGACACACAGAGAGAAGAAAAACTGAAACAACTTTTAATCTTGTAAAAGTACTTCTGTAGATAAATACTGAATTGAAGTCACATCATATTTGTTCTAAGATAGAAGAGCCGTTGAATTTCCTCAGGAAAATCCAGACTTCTCATTAAAAGAGCAATGATATTTTCCAAACTGACAGCTGGGCTGTGTGATTTAGTTCACTGGTGCTTGTAGAATTATTTAAGGTACTGGGATACTGTAAAAATATTGTCTCCCAATCTTATAATTTGTATTTTCATAGGTTATTGTTATTCACAGTTTCATAGAATAAAACGAAATAAAATAAATTCCTGTTACTTTGTTTTAATTTGTTTGTTTGGTTGGGTTTTTTATCTGTAATTGACTTTTATTTCAAATTAAAATGTTGGGTATTTCTTCTATACTTCATGAGGAAGAAAAACTGATCCTCTCTAAGTCTTCATCAGTGTGCTTATATTTAAAATAAATTCATACATTCATTTAAGTGACCTTATTTTTCCTTTAAGTTTTGAAGTGTTTTTGTCATTTAATGTATGATTGAGTTGTACTTCCAGAGCTGCAGAGGGCAAAATGGTTCCAATTAGACTCTTTTCTCATACACTGATTAACTGCTTAGAACCACCCTTCATCCCTGACCCAGGTGGAGGTAGATACCAAAATCTAGAGAGTACATTATCTTAGGCTAACAGTGATCTGTTACAGATCATTTCCTGTCCATCTTTCCATCTGCTGAGCGGGAAATGGGAAAATTGGGTAACTTAGAAAAGTCAGTGGATGTTTTAACATCCAGCTGCAGAGATCAGAACTAGACCACGAGCACAGAACTTCTAAGTAAAAAGAAACTCCAATTTGTTCAGATAGTTGCTGTCTTCCGGGTGTACCAGAAATCAATAGGCCTTTTATTTTTGTAGGCCGAGAACCGTTTCACTTCACTTTAACAGTTTAAGCAATTAATCCAAACAAATTGCCCCAGGTTCCTTTGCAGTCCAGTGAAAGACAGATACAAAAACTGATTCACCCCATTTTAAGATTTTCATTAAAGACAAATGGGATGAATGTCCTTTTAGAGATGGCTGTGTTTCACTACAGACAAGGAAAACCCACACAATTAGCTTATAAGAGACACTTAACTCTTTTATAAGACTGAAGTTGCAGACAAGAATGTCCTCCCTTCATAAGTACATGTTGTCTGACTTCCATCACACTTTACCTGTAACATGCTCCTTTGCAGTTTTCAGATTATAACCCTAATTCCTTGAAGTGGTTCATTCATATCAAGTCCACAAAACTGGCAATTATCCATAGACCTTTCAACTGGCAATGTGGTCCAATAGAATAAGATTGGGGAAAAACTCCTCGTATTTCTATTTCAGTTCATGGATTAGTCTGTTCTTGTGAGCAGACACAACCTGATGCTTCCACAGGAAACAACAGGGTTTTAATACAGAAAACAGTTGAAAAAATTACAATGAAAACCATACAATTCTTCATAGCATGTGGCTGAAATAATGGCCACAAAGCTTTGTTCTGCTATCCACTTCTTTTTGTACTTCAGACTAATTTAGGGTCCCACTGACTTACACTGAATTTTATGCAGACACTGGGACATTAAAGAAAACAGAGGTATTCTTGTGGTCTCACATATTAATATTAATGATTTCCCTATTGACCAAGATGGATAAATTGGACTTCTTTAATACAAAATTATATTTTTCTGTGTGGTGGGCTGACCCTAACCAGCAGCCAAACACCCACCCATCCTCTTGCTCAATCTGTGGGATGAGGGAGAAATAGAAGGAAAATAAGACTTATGGATCTAAATAATGACAATTTAGTAAGCAAAGCAAAAAAGATAAATTCATTCACTGTTTCCAATCTTCAGGCAAGTATCAGACCATTACCTGAAAAACAGAACCTCAACAGGCGTAACAGGTGCTTTGGAAGATAAACACTGTAACCACAAGCATCCTCCCCTTTCCTCCTATCTATTTCTCAGTGCAACATCTTATGGTATGAGGGCATCCCTTTGGTCAGCTGGGGTCAGCTGTCCCAGCTGTGTCCCCTCCTGACCAGCCTAGTCTCTTCAGTGAGGAAGAGAAAAAGCCTTGATGCTGTGCCAGCACTGATCAGCAATAACCAAAACACTTCTATGTTATCAAGTCTGTTTTAGACCCAAATGTAAATCACAGCACCATATGGACTGCTATGAAAGAAGTTAACTCCATCCCAGCCAGGCTCAGCACATTGTGAAATGAAGTAGAACAGTTGTAATTATTATATAAATTTTTTTCTTAAAAAAAGGCGTTCTGATTGTTTCATAAACTAGGTGGAACAGGGAGTTCTTTTACATCGTTTTCCTGTCTATAATGGTACATTTTTTCTGTGATTAGACCAACTTATACCTCAATGACTTTGATATAAAGCTTATCTATAATTTGTTGCTTATTTCTTCCAGTGCTAGCACTTTACTGGTATGTACTATCTTATTTATAACAGGGAGTTCAAGAATCAAAATGCATCCTTTGTAAGCTTTGCTACAGAGTATTTCCTTTAGAGTAGTCATATCTTCTTTTGCTGGACATTTCTATTGATAACAGACACTCAAAGTAAAGACGGATATTTTGCTTTTCCTGTCAAGCGTTTAAGTGCTTCATGCTTTAGAACTGCCAAATTGCCAGGTGTAGGAATTGAAATGTTGGTCTGTTTGTGTCATGAAAATACTATTTTTTTTTTCTTTGCGTATTTTTGGTTTTGGAGGAAAAGAGTGACCTTGTAATACACTAATTGTACTGATTCAAATATATCTGTCAATCAAAAATGAGAGAGGGGTATGAAAGTTACACCAAAACATTTTGATGAATCCTTGTTCTGACTGAAAATACATGTATATATTTAAATAATTTTGGAAGAAAAGTGCAAAAGAAAAACAAAGAAGAAAAGTAATGTGATACAAAGCTTTATTCAGTGTAAGGGGATTGACTGAGTTTATCTCATTGATTTAAATTCAAACACCATAAATGAAAACTTGGTTTGGACAACAGGATTCTCTTTAAATGTTCTTTGTGTAGGAAATTTACATTTGCATCTATATTGCCAGGATTCAGAGAAGAAGGATGAGATAAAAGATATTTTAAATTTGTCAAAATGCTTACAAATAGAATTCTAGGGCTCAGTGATGGTGAAGTAGGTCTATCAAATGAAGACAGAGAAGATATATGCACTATGTTATGAAAATACTCTGTCAGATAGTAAAGAAATTCATCTTATGATTTGTTATAGTCCTAGTCTGTGTCCCAAAAATAACTGGTGGTGTTTATATAGGTTCCTTTGCTGTCTTGCTTTAAACTGTATCTCCTTTGGGGCTTCCCCATGATTAAAGGCCCATAACTCATTTAAGGGTTCTATCCTGCACCCTTCTTTCTCAGCATTCCAAATCAGTGGAATTCTCATTCATCTGAGACTTCTGAGATAGATCTAAGAAGTCCTTCCACTACTATTTTCGGTAGACCAATTAGAAGGAAGTTTTATCTTTCTGTGAATTTATTTAAGGAAACTGCTCTTCTTTCTATTTGTGCACTATCTGCAAGCTTACCACAAATGCACACTTGTCTCCAAAATTTCTCTGGGAAATAATGTTGAATTTCCACAAGAAATTAATGGATTTTCATTTCACAAGATGTTTCAGACTAAAATTCAAAATAAAAGTAGTGTTTATATGCCAAATAGAGAGACTATCAAGAGGCTCATTAAAATTAGGTAAGAATTTTTCCATCATAATTATTTTACAGTGGTGATCATAGTGAGCATTAAAAACAAAACAATGAAACTATGCTGATGAAATGATCATCATTTTGCATTTGAATGAACAATCCATTTGGCTACTGTTTCTGCTGACAAGAATTTTTATCTGAAAAAAAGAAACCTCGTAATTTCTTCGGCTGATTACCACACTATTCTGTTTGATAAAAAGCTAAAGGTACTAAACATTTCACTTTGATGGTGAAAATAAAGAGGAAGGACCTAGATAAATGTTCCTGCTGTCTGTGGTATTCAAGGAAACTATGGCTACTTGTGTCAGCCCTTTGTAGCTTATATAATATAGGAACAGCCTTGCTAGGAAACTTGAAGTGGACCACAAAGAAAATAACTATTCAAATGTGGGAGTTCTAGAACAGAGCCTGTACTGTAGTATATAAACACATATAAACACAGTCCGTATATAAACACATTTTATTTACAGCACACCTCAATATCTGACTATTTCTTTCCCATATATTGTACTTTGGGGTGGTAATTACACAAACTTTTCCTTCAGGTTGCAGAAACAATATCACTTGAGCTCAGTGGAAAATGAAATACAAAATTTCAAGTTCTGTTTCAGGGTCTATGTTTGAAGTAAGCCTCCGCTGTTTGAATGGACACACTATTGAAGCTCAAGTGTTTGAATACACCTTTGCAGAGACTAGAACAAGTTCACAAAAACATTCCTTTTAAAACTGACTTTTGAATTGGAACAAATATTCACTGAGTATTACTGGTTGCTCAGCTTGACCTGTTTCCTGCCCTGTCTAATACAGTGTAAGGTGTTTGTATTCCAGACTTTGATTTAAGAAATGCTTTTTGTTCTTACTGTGTGGTGGCACGTGTGTAATACATAGGCACAGCTGGAAGAATTGTAAGTTGAAACTCTACACATCTTCTGAGATACTCTTTTTAGACCAGAGGTGAGGATGTAAGAGGCAAAACATTCAGAAAGCAGCTTACACTCAGTTAACCACAGCACAATTTAGCTATATTCTTAGAAGGATGACTCATTCTGCCAATACTGCCATACAAAAAAAAAAAATGACCTATACTTCAAAAAATAGAATTTCAGTTTAAGTTGACAATTCAGTTTTACATTTTTATTTTTAATACTGAACTGGCTGTAAGATATAGCTCCATAAAAACCCATATATAACACAGCAGCAATTTTCTAAAAATAATGTGAGGAATTTATGAAAAAGGATATCAAGCTTCAAGCACATCCAGTAGGCAATATTGTGAGGCATCTCATGTGGCTTTTCTATGTGATCTGGAAGCTGAAGAAGAATGGTATAATTTAACAATCTAACTCAAAGAATTACAGAGAGAAAAGCATCAGATTAAGAAAACTCATTTTGCAGAATGAGATGCTCTGTAGTGGTAGAATTTTCTGAAGGTTGTGTTAATCATACATGAAAAATCAACAAAGAGAAAAAGGAAATATGGAGTTGAACAAAGGATACTTTCATTAATAGTGCAAGCTAACTCAAATAATTCAGAATCAAATAAACAGCTCCAAAAAGTGAATCGAATCGAAGACTTGACCTTAATACAAATTTTCTTTTATCTGCATGGGAAACATCAAATAGCTGTTTAAAAGTATAGTAGCCAATGATGCTGCTCATTATACATGATGATTCTGCATGCTTGGGCACTTAGATTTTTGTCATAATATGTCTAAAATACTTTTGCATTTCCTTTTAGAAGTTCAGCCACAGCACTCTGCAATTTTATTAGTGGCTACTTAGACCCAAGAGACCTGTTCCGACACACAATTTACCTTGGGTTTGGGTGGTGGTGTGACACCAGGTGCTCATCAAGTCAATCACTCCCTTCCTTAGCAGGATAGGGAGAGAAAGTAAAATTTAAAAACTCATGGATCAAGATAAAGGCAGTTTAATAATGCAAAATCAAAGGTCATGTGTGGAAACAAAGGAACATAAAAGATTTGTTGTCTACTTCCCATCAGCAGGCAACGTCTGCCTACTTTCCAGGAAGCAGTGCTTCCATACATGTGGTGATTGCTTTGAAGACATTGTAAATAACAAATGCCTCTGTAGCAGCACAGGGGGATGGAGAATGGGGCTGTGGTCAGTTCATCACACTCTGCCACTCCTTCCTGCTCAGAGAGAGGACTCCTCACACTCTTCTTCTGCTCCCTCCCATGGGAGACAGTCCTCCACCAACTTCTGCAATGGGAGCCCTTCCCAAGGGCTGCAGTTCTTCACTAAATTCTCCAGTCTGGGTCTCTTCCTCAGGTTCATCAAACCTGCTACACTGTGGGCTCCTCTTTCCATGGGTCCACAGGTCCTGCCAGGAGCTTGATCCAGCATGGACTTCCCACAGGGCCACAGCATCCTTTGGACATCCACCTGCTCCAGCATGGGTCTTTCATGGCCTTTAGGTGGATCTCTGCTCCACCATGGACCTCCATGGGCTACAGGGACACAGCTGTCTCACCATGGTCTGCACCATGGCCTGCAGAGGAATCTCAGCTCCAGCACCTGGAGCACCTCCTCCTCCACCCACTCAACTGACCTTGGTGTCTGCAGGGCTCTTTATCTCATATATTTTCACTTCTCTTTCCATCTGCACAATGCATAGGGCTTTTGCCCCTTCTTAACTTTGTTATCCCAGAGGTGCTACCACCATTGCAGATGGACTTTGCCTTGGCCAGCAGTGGATCCATCTTGGAGCTGGCTGGCATTGGCTCTGTCAGACATGGAAGAAGCTTCTGGCAACTTCCCACAGAAGCCAGCCCTGTGGCCCCCCAGTACCAAAACCTTGCCATATAAACCCAGTATGCACCTAGATAGTTTGATTTAACTGTTCTCATAGAGGAATGCAACATTATAGGGATTTTTAAATTATTTTTGCAGATTAACTTTAGAATTTTTCAAATTCTTAGTTACTTGTTAAAAAGAATAACTCCAATCAGCAGGAGACATCTATAGATTAATCTCTGCAAAATCCCATGCATCCAGAGAGTTACAGCTTCGTGTTGCTACATTCTCAAGGATTTAATGCTCCTCTAGGGCTATTCACTATCCACAGGAGCCCTCTAGGAATGCCCACAACATGGTGAGCAGCTGGGCCACCATGGGCAGTGTGCAAAGAGGCACTGAAGCCAAGCTCCTTAGCTGTGCTTGGCATTCCTGGTATTATGCAGTTCTGAAACAGGACAGAAAAGCCATTCTGTCTAGAATGAGCAGCCTGAAAGCAGATTTTAACCTCTATTTTGGCAGAGACAGAAGTGACACACTGGCAGATTTCTCATTACACTCATCCTGTGATGTTCCACACTTGGTGTTCGGAGTAGTACTGGCATGCCTAAGTGAGGGAAGCAAATCACAGGGGACAAGCCTAGCTGTAAAATGGAAGAGCACACAGCAGAGCAGCAACCAGAATTTCAAACTTGATTGCCTTCCATTTCCCTTTGGTTTTGTTTTAATTCTGTTATCTTACTGTTCTTATCTACCTGTGCCTTCTTTTATTCTTGTTTGAGTACAAGGGTTGTTTCTTTGCTCTGCTTTGCTGCAAGAATAATGACAATTGGCTCCTGTTAGAAATAGGTTCAGAAGTTCAAGTCTTCAGAGCTCTTGCTAACTTCAGGCACTGCACAGAATATTAAGCTTGAACAATATGTCTCCTGTGTTATGCTTCTTCAGGCTTCAAACTCAAATTGACTCACTAAATAATTTTGCTACACAGAAAACAAGAACCAGACAAGACATATCTCTGTATAAAGGCTGTTTCTGGATGCAAGTATTTTCCACCTTCAGGTAAGAAAGTCTGCAAAGTAATGGAATGGAAATCAAGCTGAGCTGAGCTCTGATGACCAACTATTTGCATTTATCTCATTTATCCCCTACCTACGGTGGTACCCTGACTTTTGAGGAGACAAAGGTCAAACCTTCAATATAGAAGATCTAGAGTATAATTATTTTCAAGTCCTTGACTCTGCAAGTTGCTAAGGTATTTTAACATAGTACATCCACTTTAGCTTTCACCCAACACAAGCTCAGACACCCCTTTAAACACACTAGTATCTCCAAGCCTATTATCCTCAGTGAAGTCAATGACAAAGCTTCTACTCACTGTGCAGAACCCTGGGGAGACAATTAGAATATCTTGATAAAAAACAGGGGTTTAGGCACTTTGATAAAGCTTCTGGAGCTATGTGCAGTAGACCGCAGGGCATAGCCCAACAAGATGGTGAGGTTCCCTTATGCCAACATAGGGTCTGTGGTCTGTCTTCTTCCTTTCTGCCAGTTTTGGGTCTGCCTAACTCTCCTATAATCCAGCAGAGGTGCCTAAACAAACTGAGGGAAAAGCATAAAAAGATAATAGTTTCCTGCCAGCCTGGTGATCTCAACCATCTCATCACGAGATGCAGGTAGTGCCAGAGTTGTCTGGTAGGACAAACCTTCAGGCCAGCTGTGAATGAAAACAAAATGCTCTTTGGGGGACCCAGGGAAGATCAACCATATTCAGACACACACGTACTCCAAAAATGGAGCACTCTCAGTGCTTTTTTTACGTAGATATACAAACACATCTCACATTCCTACAGCAGTTTCCTTTTTGTTTGTATCGCAGACAATATTCAAATGTCTCCAGTTTATTCCATGCTGAAAAACTGCAATGTAACTTACAATTTATTTTATTTAAGTGAGAATTGCCAGTCTTCCTGGATGACCGTGTCATCTGATCTGTAAAGCAGTGATTTTCCTTAATATGCAGAAAAGAATTAACAGATATCTGGAAAGGCTTTGAATTATATTTTTCCTAGGGTACAATGTCTCCCTTAAAAAAAAAAAAAAGCCAAAGTGAAAGAGAGTACATGAAAGATTGCTAGAAACCAGGATTTGTTCTTATATGTACTTAAAATATATGGAGCACTGGATTGATTTATTGCATACCTGCCTCATACCTGTGTAGATACAACTGAAAGATAAGATTTGTATTTGTAATCTTGATAACCTTCCCTGTATGGACAGACATGCTGCTTCTTTACCAAAAAAAACAAAAAAAA
>VZTE01002397.1:15979-73376 GCA_013397775.1 Eulacestoma nigropectus
AACCCAAAAAAAAACACCACACAAAAAACCCCCATAACCCACCAACAAAACAAAAGAAAAACCCCAATCTGCACTTTTTTACAGAGAACTTTGTGACTTTCTTGTTCCCTATGCTTTGGTTTGTGAATGCATACGGATTTGTGATGACTGAGATTTTGTTGCGCAAGAACACAGTGGAACTACTACTACACAGGTGTATGCAAATGAATCAGATATTATATATATCAATCTGGATGCAGCCTCTCTCTGGAAATTTCAGAGCTGATCATATATTTTGTTCCAGGAGGAAGGAAGGACAAAATTTAACTCCTACCATGTCCTTTCCTTGTCAATCATGTAAAAAAATAATTATTACAAGTTAGAGAAATGGACTCGCTTTCATAAAAGAAATGGGAAAATCAGGCTTCTTTCCTCTTTATAATTTGTTACATAAAGCATTCTAAGTAATGCTACTTTCTTAGAAAATACCACTGCTTTTTAATACATGATAATGAAGAGATTGAAGGGGGTTACTCTATTTTGCTGAAAAATATTCAGCTCTCTAGTTCCAATGTTATATTCAGATATACCTGAAATATTCTAGTTTATAAAAAACTTGAATTATTTTTAGATGGATTAGGAGACACTATAATGCTGAAATTTAGGAAAATTGGCCCCATGGTATCTTTAGAATTATAGGCTTATATAGCTTTTCATGTGTGTATGTGCATGTACTTTGTTTATGTATCTACATATATATATTCCAATATTGACAAACTCTGCGATAGCTCTGGCTTTTGTCATGTCCTGCCTGATTTATCTGCGTCAGCCAGAGTGTCTATCTTATAGCCACTAATCTGGCAAGCATTTAAGTTAATTCTTGAAGACACAGAGCAACTGTTCATAAATTTAAAATGTCACAGAGAATGCTGACTTGTAATAAATGCTCATTCTATTCATTAAATTTGGCTTTTTACCTCAGAAATGCAAAGCAGACCAATATTGGATAGGCATAAAATATAGGCACACATTTACCTCCATATTCATGCATCACATTTTGTATTATTTAACAGCCGTCTGGTCCTGCTGTTTTATTGCCCAATTGGCTAGCATGACATATGACCATAAGCATAGATAGAGGCTTACATTTGCATTTGTTCTCACATTATAGAGCTCAGAAGCAAACTGGTAACCAGAAACATATTATCTAGAATTACAAGGCACACATTGCTACCATGGTAATGTTTTAAAAAATTAAATGTTCTCAGTAGGTGTTTAGTGCCTCCATATTTAAATTAGTACACGATTACTACATGCCTACAATTCTTAAAGATTGTGTATAGTAATACATTATTAGGATGTGCATTATGCATATTTGAATGTCTACACATTCTCACAGCAAAAGTTTCTTATCCAATATTTTGTGAATATATTACAAAGGAAGAAAAAAATCTTGGAGGATAGGAGATAGAAGGCAAGAAATGAGGGATGAGGGATGTACAAAATTGATGGATCACTTTCCTGATCCCAAGGCTACTGTACTCAGGGCTGCTCCTGAGGTATAAATAAGATTTTTCAAACTCTTGCTGTGTGCTGACATACTTAAAAGGCAAAGTTACAGGAAGGATTCCCTATAGCACACACAGTAAAGTTTGGGTTCCCAAGGCTTCTAGCATCCCTTAAATGGTCTTCAGTAATCTAAATGTCGCAGCAGACTACTGGAAAAGACTACTACACAGTGGGGACTTAATTCCCCAGTTCCAAACATGCCAAATGTGGTGATATCAGCCAGCATTGCCACATAAAGGAACTACTTCGCAACAGATTGGAAGACCTGGATTGTCTGACCAAATACCACTTTGATTTTCACAGCGGAAAAAAAGAGCTACAGAACTTAGATCTGTTATCTTTCATGATTTCATACAGATTGTGTTCCCAAACTAAGAGCAAAAATTTATAAAAGGTATTTTCATATAAATATATGTATGCAGATATATGTGTGCGTGTACATATATTTGTACATATTTACAACTATATAAATAAGAATTAGATCAACTGGTCATGTATGCAGCATATATGTACATCTGACTAAATATAAAACATTTTTTAAGGTGATGGAACTTCTTCCAGTTCCATCAGAATCAACTTGAGCTATGAATGTTCAGTATTTCTGAAGACCGAAACATGGTTATTTAGGTGACTAAACACTACAAAGAGCTGTCGTGTTTGAATACACAGGCCATAGTGTTTAGGGATAAATCAGCTTTCTGCTGTTGAGTACATCAGCTTACTGGAAGAGAGGAAGACAATACAGTAGCCATGAAAACCAAAACCTGACTTTCAGAAAAGAAGCTAAGTCATTATATCTTTATTTAGCATATGAGACATAGCACAAAATCATTGGCCTTTCCTAATAGGCAGTTTATGAATAAAAGAGAAGAGAAAATCTATATTCTATCATACAAGTTCATCACAATGGCCACTTTTTCTCTTTATAAACCCACAAAACAAACCACAAACCCTTCATTATTCATTCTTTTTTCTGTAGAGCCACTTGTCTCATCCTTCTGTATTTTGTGCAAACACAGGTTAGTACAGCAAGTTCAATCACTTTCATTTATTATCCGCATTTTTGGGAAGAGATCTCTGGACCATAAGTTCTTGAATTAGAAACATATGGCTAGGCTAAACACTTCTGGCAGGGTCATGAAGAGCCTGTCCATTCAGCCATGACCAGGCAATCAGGCTCTTTGATCAAGGGACTTTGCAGGATTGTGACAGATCTAGAGCTACTCCATTGCAGCAGACTTATTTCACCAGTAATTGTGACTGATCTAGAGCTACTCCACTGGAGCAGACTTATTTCACCAGCACAGCCCTCTGTGTGGTAGCACCCTTTGTCAGGTCTCAGCCTGTTCAAAGTGCTGAGAGGCCCTTCCATCTTGGCTGACTTATTGGTGCTGATGGAAGAGGTAGAGCCAGTTGGACACCCTTAGGCTAATCATCACCAACTGGTGAAAAGCTGCTGTTGACTTTTGGAGTTAATTTTCTGCTGATCCGGGAGCTACTGAACTTAGAAGATATCCTAGGAGAACTGTGCATTATAGTAGAATTTTTTTTCTTTCAGAAGTAGAAGTTCCTAAAGTAGTATTACTTAAACAGGATGTGCACTTTTTATACCACTGTAAGTTTACTGAAATCATTATTCACAAAGTTATTTGTTGTTTAAATGATCTTTCAAAAAACACTAGGAATACAATAGGTATACCAAAATATATTGTGATTTTATTGGAATTAGTGAATAACTCAACATTCAGTGAAAAGTTGTAAAATTCCTGAATAATAGTAAAAAAAAATCAGTACCTTAATGACAGAAATCACTAAGGAAACAAAACATTGGATCCCCACATATATTTGTTGCTTAAAATTTTTAGAGTCAACGTAAATTACTTGTAAGGAATTTAAGCTGTCTCCTCTTTACTGCTCTGTGATTTCAAATTTTCCTATGTCCACATACTTTTGTTGGACACTCCCTGTAAGCCTTTCAAAATCATACATTCATTTGTGTTTAGCAAATGAGACCTATGAAATCCAGGAGGAGGATGTGCAAATCTGAAAGCATAGAATATATCCTCTGACATGCAAGGGTGTAGCTACCACTGTCAATTACAGATTTCCTTCAGTCTGGAAAATTAGAGGAGAAAAATATGCTGTATTTTTTCTTTTGTTTTTTTTTTTTTTTCCCCTCTGTCCTTTTGTTATTGTTTTCATTTCATATGGGCTTCACTTCTCCTAACAGCTGCCTTTAACCTCGCTTTTATAGGTACTTTGGAGGAATAAATATTAACTGAATGTTCAGAAAAATGAGAAAAGATGAATCCTTTGTCCACAGGTGAAAAAAACTTCATGTAACTTCAGTTGTTTCTTGTCTCTAAGCAACTACAGGTGAAGTGCCTTCCCTCACCCAACCCTTCTGGCCTACATGGGAAAAGGAATATACGTGCCATAAAAGTCAGTTGCCTTTTCCATTAAGACTATAGAAAGTGGTGGTTTATCATCAGATCTGGCATTTGCTGCTATATTCCTGAGCGGCAGTATAGGTTTTCTGCATTCCTCAAACCAGACTTGAGTGCAAGTCCTGCGCCCTCCTGTCTGGAAAAAGAGAAAGCTGGGGAGAAATCATCCAATACAGTGAATTCTGTCCATTCTCACCTTTTAGCCATCAGGCCTTGACCTACCTCTGCTCATAAGAATTTTTCCAAAGAATCAATTTTTTTTTTTTTTTTGTCTGCCCTCACCCTGACCCTTACATCATGGCAGAAAATATTTCCCAGTTCCTAAAGAGACTTAGAGCTGCATCAGCTCTCCTGGAACACAATGAGCAGTTGCCAGCAGATATTACAATTTCCAGAGCAGTATGGTGCTTTTTCCATCTATCTCCTCCAGGTCCACACTAGACCCAAGGCAGACTTCAGTAACAGCAAATATGAGTTCTAGAAAAACTAAAGATTATGTTCTTAATTAGAAAGACGAAAACAAAGAGAAGATCTTAAAAGGACATGAAAAGAACAAGAGCACTTGGTATGTACATATGTATGTACATGCATGTGCATACACACAAGTTTAACATATATAACATAAAACAACTTTTGTAACATCATCAGGCTTACTTTGGCCAGTACTACAAACTAATTCATTTACCAATATTAAGCACTGAATGTGACTTCTTAACTTCACCACATACCCAGAAGATCTATATCTTTTTACTACTGTAATGTTCTGTTTGCAGTCTTCAATAGCCTTTCATTTTCCGTAGAATTAAAGCTGTAGCTTTAGTGGACACTTTGGAGATCATGATAAAGAAACAGGTTTAGGTTTACTGGGGAACACCACTTTAAAATATATTTAGAGATCACATATGTGTTGCAAAATATCCAGCATTCAAAAATATCTATATATATGTTATGGATGTAATTTTCATCAGTCATATTTTTCCACTTTTTAGCAAGTCAGGTGAAACAAATTTGTTATTTAACTGTTCTCTCAGACAGCAAAATCTAGTATATGAAACTCTCCTTGATAAATAAAACACTCGGTACATACAGAGAACACTGAAATTAGACGTTGAAAAAAGAGAGTTTCCAATTTTTTGGAATTATGGATAAATAATAAGAAAATTCATCACAGCTAGATCTTCTGGAATTCATGATGCAAATTCGCCTGTTTCTCATTAATACATAATATTTTAAGTTAACATTTATCACTGTGTATTTTGATGCGTGAGTGTGAACTTGTTGCTTACTTTCCTTGTGGAGAGATGGTCTCTCATCCTTTACAAAAAACCTTATGATATACAACAGGCATCTTGGAACTTGAATCTATTTCCAAATACAACAGAGGGAGGCAATTAAACTAGCCAAGGTCTCAACAGTACCTAATATTAGCTATTTTGTTTAGCAGATATCTGGACTCCTCAGTTTTGCTAAAACAAAGACATGCAACATGTACCCAAAGTGATAAAGGTTTGAGGACATTCCACATACACATCTCAGTTTATCAAGGCAATGATCAAAGGTACTCATTCACAGCAGATACTGTTCAGTTCTATACTCATTCTTCATAGGTATTTTTTCTTTTATCCTTAAATGTAAAATATTCTGTTCTCATTTTGCTTTGACTAGCTCAGTTCTTTGACTGTCTCTGTGTCTGCAACTGAGCCTGAAAGGGATTAGGGAAGAATTAGGGAAGATTGCTACCTCACACATAGCTTAGCCATTTAAAAATGTATCATTCATGAGTGGCTACTGGGAATATGCAATAATTAGCACACTTGTTTCTGAAAGTCTGATATTTTTCAAATGACCTCTTCATTATACATATACTAACACATATAAATCCATGGACTCTGATGGAATGAACCCATGGTTGCTGAGGGAGCTAGCAGATGTTAAGCCACCCTCCATTATCTTTGAAAAATCACAGAGAACAGGAGAAAGTGTTCAATACTAGAGGAAGGCCAGTGTTACTCCCATCTTCAAAAAGGGCAAGAAGGAGGACCCATGAAACTACAGTCCAGTCAGCAACACCTCCATCACTGGAAAAATAATGGGGCAGATAATTTTGGAGGTCATCATGAAGGAAGTAAAAGTAAAGAAGATCATCAGGAATAGTCAACATGGATTCACCAAAAGTAAATCATGCTTGACCACTCATAGTCTTCTATGATGGCATGGCAGGATGGGTCGAAGAGGGGAGAGCAGTGGATGTTGTCTACCTACACTGTCTCCCATAACATCCTCATAGCTCAGGATATGGGTTGAATGAATGGACAGTGGGTGGATCAAGACCTGGCTGAATGGCAGAGCTCAGAGGATCATGATCAGTGGAGTTGGAGGCCTGTAGTCAGTGGCATTCCCCAGGGATCAATACTTGGTCCAGACGTATGCAACTTGTTTATTAACCATGGAGACAAATGGATCTAATGCATCCTAAGCAAGTTTGATGATGATTCAAAACTGAGAAGAGTGGCTGATAAAGCTGAAGGCATTGCTGCCATTAAGTGGGACTTTAAGAGGCTGGAGAGTTGAGCAGAGAGGAACTTAATCCAGTTCAACAAGGGCAAGTGCAGGGTCCTGTACCTGGGGCAGAATAACCCCAAGCACCAGCACAGCCTGGAGGTTGACCTACTGGAGAGCAGCTCTGCAGAGAAGGACCTGGGAGTCCTGGTGAGTGACAAGCTGACCATGAGCCAGCAGTGCCCTTGTGGTCAGGAGAGCCAATGGGATCCTGGGGTGCATTGGAAAGTGTGGCCAGAAGGTCAAGGGAGCTGATCTTGCCCCTCTACTCAGCCATAGTGAGGCCATATCTGGAGTGCTGCACTCAATATTGGTCTCTACAGCTCAAAGTAGACAAGGAGCTACTGGAGAGGGTCCAATGGGGGGGCCACGAAGATGGTTAGGGATGTAGAACATCTGTCTTATGAGGAGAGACTGAGGGCGCTGGGCCTTTTTAGTCTAGAGAAGAGTGAAAGGAGATTTCATCAATACATACATCTCAAAGAAGAGTGTCAAGAGAATGGTGCCATATTTTTTCACTTGTGCCAAGCGACAAGACAAGTAGTAATGGCCATAAATTAAAACAGAGAAGTTCCACCTCAACATGAAGAAGAACTTCTTTACAGAGCAATGCAACTGGCTGCCCAGGGCGGTCATGGAATGTCCCTCTCTGGAGATGTTGAAAACCTACCTGGACCCATTCCTGTGTCACCTGCTCTAGGTGACCCTGCCTTGAGAGAGGGGTTGGACAATATGGTTTCCAGAGGTCCCTTCCAACCCTATTGATTCTATGATTCTGTGATTCAGTCATTCAGACCCAAATTAGAAACCAGTGGACCTTCTTAAAGCTTTCTATTGTTTAAAATTTGTAAACTATTGTGGAGGGGCGGTCCCCTATTCGGATGAGGCTGCCCTCCCCTCAATGCTCCGCCCCCTCGTCTGACTCCTCCTGGGAGAAGGAGCCAGTATATGAGGACTGGTTTAAGCCCCGCCCACTGGGCAGAGAAGGGGCGGTTCCACCCAGTTATTCTCTCCCCCTGTTCTAGAATGTTCTGTTGTTCTAAGTTATTGATTGGTTCCGATATTATAACCCCTCCCACGGCTCTCCCCTATTGGCTTGTACCCTGATTGATGTTCCTGTGTTGCGTACCCTATTGGTTGTTCCCTCTAAACCCCTCCCAGTTTGTGCTCCCTTTTAACCCCGTGCACACCTGTGCTCGGGGGCTCTCTCCCCTGAGACTCTTCGACCCCGAACCTGCTCGTTCCCATCCCAGTTACCCCGAATTAAGAGAGCTCGGGAGACCCCCTCCCACACCCATCGTCTCCTTCTTCGTCTTTTACTGCGTGCTCGGAGCAAGCCTGGGACTCCTGGCCCCTCTCAAAGCGCCACAGACCGGCGTCTCACAGGCCTCCCCGAGGTGGGAACAACGCTCCCGGAGGTGACCCCGCGAGGACACCGGAGCTCGCACAGGCCGTGGGTTCCAGGGTAAACCAGGACCCTCAGATAGCTCGCCGAGCCCACGAAGCTCGGCTGGAGCGACACCGAGGGCAGGTTGGCGGGATTAACCCAACCCGCCTCGACAAACTATAATTACCAGGAGAATATGTGATGAAGTTCCTCAGATAAATTTTACCTTTCCTATATACACAATTTATTCACTCCTTTTTGTACCAATAAGGTTCAATGCTGCACGAAACATCAGCATAACAAAGTTGCAGTATCTGCCACAAGCCAAGCTTATTTAACAACTGGGAAATGTACAAGTCATCAGGGTAATTAAGACTGAATGGAAAAAACCCAGAGTAGCTTAATCTGAGCTTATTTCATGTCCCTGCACATCAGATGCAATTGAAGAAGTACAATTAGAAACCAGTGTACTCGTACTCTATGTACTCTTCTTAACCTGAAAATCAGAGGGGAATTTCTACAAGTTTGAAGGACAATGGATTTGCAAACATTTTCAAATCTGGTGAACCACACTTCCAGCACCTAACTTCAAAGACTATACACAACCAGTCATCTCCTAAAGGTTTTTCTCAACTGATAAGACCAGTGGTGTCAATAAGTTATATAAAATTGAGAGTAATTAAGAGGTCACTTCCCTCCCTCTTTCCCATGTTTTTGAAATGAAGTATGACATTCTGGAGAGTAAATTTCAGCTAGGAGTATTTGTGGATCACGTTTGACCTCAGTTAAAATAGAAAAGTCTTGCATGAAACCTATACTAAAATGTATCACCTTCTGTACCTGGTGCTGGCCAAAGATCCAAAATCCAGTTCAGGGAACAGTGTTGATCATATTCATCTTGCGATCTTCAGGTTTCCCTTATGCTTCTGCAGGAAGAGACCTTCTGGTTTTTCCTGATGAGTGTGTGAAGCCTTCCTCTGTGTAACAAGGAAGGCAAGAACAGAGCTCTTTTCCTTATGTCTCTCACTTATAAAAAAATTAAGTTCTTTCATTTTGGCAGCAGCACCAACAACTGATAATTCTGGAGAAGATTCAGGTCTCTTTAATATCTAAGGATTTATATCGTTTTTACTAGTAAATTTAATACATACAGTAAGATGGAGGCATATTAGCCTGCTTGATCATTTCAATGGAAGGTTAATAAGGACTTTAAACAAATTCACTCCTTACATGCATTTGAATCAAATATTTCAAGAACTGCGTTTTTAAGTGAACCAGAACCATTTTCAGTCTCCATCTCTTCTTCAGTGTAAGATAGGCAAAATGCCCTCCAACTATTTACAAATTTGGACACATCCCAGATTTGCTGAACTCAGAGGTTTGGCTCACCTTTAGTTACTGCAGCAAGGTAGTGTAAATTATGCTAAGATGGAGTAATTCAAAAAGAGTGTAAAAATATTATGTATTTCCCATTATACTGAAGAGTTGAGTTTCATCACATGAAAATATTGCCTGCCTGCTTCTCATAAAATAGCTGAGGTTTTTATAATAAAGAGGTAATAGCTTCACCTAAGCAGGTATCATTTCTTTCTGCAGATTGCTGTCAGATGGTAAGGCAGACCTAATGTACGACATGCAAAAGGGCAAATCGGAATATTGGTTATGACTTATGTTTCTTTCCTGCACTAGCTTGAAGAAATGAAGTGTCATTATTACCCCAGGAAAGACCATGTTATTTCACCTTCACACCATTTTCTGTGACCTGAAACAGTTTGTTTCAAGCTGCCCACCAGTGTAACCTAACCCAGCATATGAAAGTCCCAGGCTGGTAGGAACATAGACCCAATTTTTATTTTCCAGTGACATTCAAATGATTCTAAAATCTCCTTCTAAATGACAAACGGGAATGAAGTTGCAATGCTTTTCACAGGGTATGTTGCTACTACCTCAGACTAGGCAAAATGCTCGTTTATTTATATTTTTTACAAGAAATTAGTAGCGTATGTCAAGAATTTATGACCTGGATAGAAACAAACCCTTACATGGCATTATAGAATTTCTCACTACAGAGGTTTCATATCTGCCTCTGAAACATCTGTTGTTGGCCACTATAGGATACCAGTATAGATTGATGATTAGTCTAATCCCACGTGACACTTTCTCTCTTTGAATTATGCTGATGCATTTGCCTAAATGTAACTTTTTACCATTAGAGGAAATTTAGAGCATATTGGCTGTGGAACCCCAAGGCGAACATGTTTCACGCACTTTGGGGTACTGAAATGGAAGAGGACATTCGAGTTCAAATGATCTCTTTCTTCAGGATTTTTCTCTGGAAAACTCAGGAATTTCTGAACTCTTTGGCATCCAGAGGTCTTTCATATGAATTGGTCCTTTCCAGTTCAATGCTTCACAAAATTATTGTCTTTCACAGTACTACTCTCTATCTTTGGAAAGCTGGCCTTAGCAGCAGTTCATCTCTCTCAGACACTTCACGGACATCCATCAGAAGGAAGGTCACGCCCAGACTCTCTTCTGAAAGTGTGGATGCACTGAGGTACACATAAAAGTAAAGTTGGAAGTCTTTTCAAATTACAGCACATTGGTCTGGGCACCTGAGGAAAGTATTGCCAACATTAGGCAGTTAACTTAACTTCTGGAGTTACAGCACGGTTAGAAATCTTCAGAAACAATTTAGATTTAATGCCCCCAGAGGAGCCCCTTCCTTCCCACTACCCAGTCAGGGAGACTGACAATTCTCAACTAAGTTACTTCCAAGTTGCTCTAAGGTCATTCTATTTGAACAGTCTCTTGACTGTTCAAATGATTACTTGAGACTAGAAAAGGAGAGCAAACTGAAACATTAGGAGTGCTTGACCCCTGAATAAAGTAAAACCAGATGGCTTTTGCACCACTTAGCTTCAAGGTGTGGTTTCTTTTCAACTATATGGTTGGGCTTTTTTTCCCTTGATTTATTATGAATGCTTCTTCTCAGTCCCTTTTTGTTTGCGATATTAATTCATACTGGTTTGTGTACATTTGAAATATTCAAATTTCATTTTAATCTCCTTGAGAATTGTTCTATCCTAATGTGTATATATATATATAGTTATAAAAATTACAGCATCAGTGGCTGGAAATAAACAATTAGACACCCATCCTCTTAAACAATCTCTGATTTAGAAAGTGCTCCTTTTGCTAGTGTTTCTTGTTCAGGAGGTTCACTGTTCCCTGGTTTTCAATATGCAATCAGAAAGGCATGCTTAAAAGATGTCGTGACTAAGGCTTAGCAGTAGTGTTTTAATGCCAGCTTCCACTATCGTTTGTAGAATTTCCTGATATCCAGTCAAAGAGAGAAAATTATATTATGATTCTTGATTTCTGATTCTGAATGATCTCCTCCAAGTGTGATACTCAATTTAATGTGCAGCACCCATGAAAGCAGAGCACATAATGAGAATGTTCTGTGCATTGTTATTCCACAAATGATTACTTCTTTGATCACAGTATAGCAATGCCAACCTGTTTAAACCTGTTGTCAATACGAATAAACAAGCTCAAAGTGTTTGTCTTAGAGTGACAGCACAAAGCAGCCTGCAATCAAGCCAGCATGTTAAGAAGACAAAGCAGTAAACAGTAAAAGGTTAACTTCTAACCTTTGGTAATACGATAGAGTGTTGTTTTGGTAAAAACATCCAATTGAATTCAAATCTGGCTTTTCATTGCACAAAAAGCATATTCAGTGTAGATTTGATGCATCCCTAAACTGTAAGACATTCTGGCTATCAGGAGACAATTTTCCTCAGCTATATTTTTTTAATCCAATGTAAAGCTAACTCCAGAAATGCTGGATTTTAAACGACAAGAAATAGCAGAGATCAGCTAATCTTTCATCAGTTCTAAAGCTTTCAAATGATTGTACAAAAGTCAGAGCATGTTTTTCCAGTCCAGTAAATTTATGTACTGCATCTTGGAAAATTGAAAGCATCATCCTCATGAAAATTTTTATAATAAATTAAGATCTTGGTATGTTCTAAAAGAGAAAGAAAAGGCACTAGGGTCAGCAGCAGCAACTTTTGGATGACCTAAGATGATACATCAAGATGGTTTTTCACATCCTCTGATTAGAACTATAGTGTTCAGGCAGGCTGTTCTAACTGTGGAAAACCACCTCTAATACATCTTGGAAATAAATGGCTACCAGAATGCTGGAATTAATCCTTGCTCCAGTGGTCTGAATGTGTGGATGGATGAGCACACAGGAAAGAGTTCTTGCAGAGGAGTTCAGTCTGCACCTGGAAGTCCCTGCCTCTCTGCTGACAACCGTCAACTGGCCTTGTGCTTAATCCTAATCATAATTTACAGCTAAGGATTTACTCCTAATAGGAAGTCATTGAGATACTTTATGGTGCCATTAAGCAGCATTTTGAACTAATCCAACTGACTAATCCAGTCTCATTGCAGTTGATTTCAAGCCCATAACTTGCTAGTTCCTGATAACGGCAAAAAGCCACTGACTTCAATCATTCTGGCTCTGTCACAGGATTGTTTGTCCCTAATCTACTGCGAGTGACTCTGTCTTCCCTTTTGGCATCCCCATCCCCTTGTTTCCCTCTTTGCTGGGATTCTTCCTTCTAAATTTATGGGCTAAGGATACTTACACTTTCCTGACCTTAAATCCCAAATGATTTTACATTATAAAAATCTATTAAGCTCTCAAATAAACCAGTCAAATACCTGGACAATGCTGTAACTTCTCATCTTTCTCATTTAAAACTGCTCTGTTAATTTCTGTGCCTTGCTATATTCTCTGGAAAAACCCCAATCTTACAGAAACATTTGCATAGAGCTTTGACTAAAAATTTACATGGAAATCATGTTTGTTGATTATTTGCCATTTTATATTTTATTATTTGAGTTTTAAAAAGCATACTATAGGCTTAGTGTAAGATGTCTGATCCTCAATAACATCTAGGCAAGAAAACAGTGATTTCATAGTCCCTTCTGATTTAAATTTCCAGGAAATAAGGATGATAATAATAATAATGATGCACTCATAAGCCAGCAGACCATAAACAGTCAATGAACTGATTCTTTCTCACAGTAAGTGGACAGTTATGCATGTAGTCTCTTAAACCTTTCTTTTTTTTTTTTTTTTTAATTTTAGGATGGTTGTTACTACACATACACACAAATACATACAAATTCCAGGTAATGGGATTTCTATGAATTGTCTCTTATCAGAGAATTAACCACAGCCTTTAAACATTTACTCCAAGAGTACATTATATCCCACAAAAAATTTGCCCTTACTCCATTACTTTATTTCCAAACATCTGATATCTTCTTATTTTCTGCCATATCAGAGTCTTCTACTTATCTTATATCTGTTCTTCATGTACTCTGTGACTGTCAGTTCCAATTCCTCTTTGTGATATCCTCGATGCCCAGGGCACCATATTATATTGCTATCTCTTTTCCAAACTGTTTATACCTTTGCTCTGAAACCCCTCCAGTTTTTAAGTCTGTTTCTGAATTTTTTACCTGAAAAGTGTTTTCAGTAATGCTAAATAATAAAGCAATACTGATCCTCCAAGATTCTAACTTGTAAACTCACCAGGGATAATTCTGGGTAGTATTTGGCTACCATAAACTAAGGCTAATTGAAGATAACTGCTTTTGCTTTATCAGCTTCTATAAATACAGTGCTAGTTAAACTATTTGATTAGTATACACGGAATCAATGGGAGAATTATGTAGCTAATGGAGTCATCACATTTGTAGATTTTTAAAATTAAAACACTGAATTATTTGTCTGTTATTTTCTTGCCTTTCAATCATCTGGAATTTCCTAATTGTTTTAAGTTGTACTAGAAATCAACACTGAGAAACTAGGAAGCTTCTCCCCCTTTTCACTTCTCAGCTTTGGGACAGGAGGTTGCTCAGATCTGTTATTTTAAAACTAGCCTGCTATAGGAGCTGCAGCTTCTAATTTACTGTTAATGTGAAAAGTATTTCATCAGCAGCCTTGGAAATGACTGTGTTTGTTTCATTTTTTCAAATACAGAGCAGAAATATTTATTCAATAGGAAAGGGAAATATGTATTATTTATGACATATTATTTCAGTCTGGTAAGCGAAAAGCAATGTTATTAGGATTTCTTTTGTTCTCAGTGTAGTTAAAAACCTCTCTTATATGGTAGGTTCTTAGGTTTTCCTTTGGTTTTTTTGCTTCTTTATCAATTTTTTCACTATTCTTAGTTTCCAATTTCATTGAATTGCACTGGAGATCCAGTCCTGTGGTGGTAGAATTAGCCTCTCTGGAAAAATTCAATTTAATCGAGCTGGAACAAAAAGGTTTTACAGGACACTCCCAATGTTTTAGAGAGGACTTCACGATCTCTTATCTAGGGTTTTCCAGACTTCTGCACAAGCAGAAGCTCCTATTCCATGAGATAATTTATCCAACACACTTCTCACCATCAGAAATTCCAAGCTAAGCAATCAAAAGGGTTTTATCCTACTCAAGTTCCACTGAATTTTTCTAAAGTGAGGCGTTTCCCCCCATTCTTTCCTCAAAGACAAGGCAAACATCAGAAAACACTGGAACTAAGGACCCTAGACACAAAACACACAACATGGTGCAGGGTGGAGAAGAAAAATAACCCACATATTTTCCCACCCTTGGTCAAAAAGCCAAGCTAACAAGTCCTCCTGATTTCAGTGTTAGTGTATTTTATACACTTCCCATACATTTAACTCATGTACCTCGCTACTGTTTAGTTATTTGTAATATTTTTAACCATGGGAAAATAAACCTTGCTATTTACAATATGTAACAGGCAGGTAATATATCCAAATTAACATAAATACAGTTTTTTCTGGGTTTTTGTTTGCTTGGGGTTTTTCTTTTGCTTTATTTAATACTTACAGAAAGCATCCAGGTCTCAATGTGTGAGTTATAATACACAGAAGAGCTCTTTCACTCAGGAATTCACTCTTTGCCATTCATTTACTCTCTGCCTCTTTCTTCTAGTCAAGCTTTGACAATCTGCCTTATTGCACATCCATCTCTCTCTCCCCTACACGGCCAAACACTCCAAGCTTCCCTATCCCAGGATATCTGTGCCAACACTAACCTCTCTTCTGCATGGAGGGACCCATTCTGCTGGCTTTGCTGGCAGCACGCACTCTAATGAGGGCCCGGAGGAATCGCCAGGAGCTGACCATTTGGCGGCTCTCAGCCAGCGCGCACACACACACAAATGGTCAGCCGCTCCTCACCCGCAGGTGGCTTCTCTCTGAGCTGATGGTAAGCACGCACAGGCGGACATAAAGAAGGGAGAGAGGAGAACTCTCCAACTGCTGTTCCACAAAGATGATTTACTGCAGGATGAAACACAAACAAGTGAAAATCCAGAGAGGCTCTGCAGGAATGAGGGTGTCCAGGGTTTTTATACTCAGGATGGGAAAGGCGGGGATAAGGGCAACAACCAATGGAGTTTTTACTGGAAGGCGGGGTCAGGAGCAAGGGAGCCAATGGTAAGGATACATGGGAGGGACTTTAGTGAGAGAGCCAATGGGGTGTCGAACTTCACAGAACTTTCTAGTAATAATGCATATTAACAAGTGGAAATGAATAAACATGAACTCATACATAAACTGGGGAGGAGAAAACAGTAACCAATCGGGGGAGATTATGCAAATAATAGTGGCAGGGAATTCTGGGCAGTCATCCTAAGTGCAAGTGGGATGTTTTACACTTCAGTACCTTCTCGGCTGGCTGCCCATCACAAGCTGAATCCAGTGCTCCCTTCTGGGGTTACAGTAGCGGCAACCGTCCACACCGCCACACCGTTCTACTCTTATACCAGTGCAATGTGAAGTTACTTGAGAGAGGCAACAGCTGGTAGTTTTTTCCAGCAGTTTCCAAAATTACAAAAGCTTCAGAGCACAGTACATATCAATATTATGCAGAATATTTTAAAACAGACTGACTATAGAAATTGTTTCTCTTTGTACAGGGGAAAGCTGCTGTTCCATTTAGTTAATGACGCATTTGTTTTCCCAGTTTTGTCTCAGAAATACTATAGAACAGGTGTGATGCCAATGCTTGTATGTTGTATACCATATTACTCTGATAGAAGGTGATTCTTATCAAAAAGCACACCAGATTTATGGTTGTTTTTAGGCGAATAACATAAGGATCCTGCATAGGTGACAACCCCCGGTTCCAGTTGTTTACCATGTCCCAACACACCTACCACGTGCTGTCACATCTGAATGATGGCCTTTTCCCTGTCACTGTGCTCTGTACACATTTTGTAAACCACTGGGGCTGTTACCCCCTACTAGAAAGGTCACAACTGTAAGCAGGAGGCTTCAGCAATTTTTCATCTTTTTATATGCTGCCTTTTGTTTCTCCACTTACTCTTTCAGTGCTTATGATCCCCAAGTAATCAGGGCAAAGTTTGCTCCACTCCCTCGTCTGACCTGGAGGCTCAGCCACGGAACTACAGCTCTCATCTGCCCTTCTTTGACACAATTCTTTATGGTTTTCACCTCAACTCCAATGTAAGACTAATATTGACTATAACTGAGACATGTCAGGGCTCTGCTGCGGTCTGCACACCACAGAGAGCCAGACTGGTGGATGAAAGTTTGGCTTTTTCTTTGTGCCTTCTTTCTCAATACATCAGATTCGGGAAAATCTAGTTAAATCTATCAGTCACATTTCTACTCATAAACAGTTTAGATCAGAACTCTTCTCAGATGTGTGACATTGTACTAATTAAAGCTTTCAGCTTACATATGGATTTGTGTAAAAGGCTTAATTATTCATGCATAATAAAGCATAAGAAGCTGTGGTTGCTGATATGCATACAAGCATTTATTGATTAGTTTCCTTATCAGAAATTTCTTTGTCCAGACGAGATTTCCGATTATACAGAACACTTTTTAATTATTTACATGGCTTCTTTAGCAATGTTGACAGTGTTGAGAAAGATCTGTGGTGTAAGAATTTAACCATCTGCTGCTGCAGCAACACAGTTTGATGATAATGTGTAATGCTAAAATAACAGACAGGTACTCAAGAAACTAATGGTCCTGTTCTCATGTAGGACACTGTGGTTTGTAGCCATCACTGACTACCATTCTACCTTGATTAATTTTTACAAACATTCAACTGTTCAAGAAACACTCAGCAGAGACTAAAAGCTGATTCAGAAATAGCTGCACTTTAGAACACGACAATTCTCTTCACCTTTTACCCATCCAATTTTCCTAAATCTACAGTCATTCTGTTGGATATTCTAACCACATCCATCATTCTAGTGGCTTCCATTAAAGCAAAAATAACTTCAAATTCATGGTTTTCTTCCTCAGACTATACTTCATATCAGTAAAATTGGGTTGGTATTTCCTACTATCTGCTTCTAGAACACTTGAAGTAATTTTAAAGGCATACTGAAAAAAAAAAAAAAAAAAAAACAAAAAACATTTTTGTAAGTCACTGCTGAGAAGATATTTGTCTACAAAAGTCTTTCTAGTGGATAATACAGGATGAGTCAATTACAGAAAAATATGTGCAAATTTTCACCTCTTCAGATAAAGAAATTTTGACATAATAGCAAAATATTACTGTAAAATTCATGGGATGCAAAAGACCACAAAATACAAAAGTTATTCATGGAGCAAAGATGTCATGTATTTCACTGCCTCTCTCTGGTCCTTTTTTCACAAAAGGAAAATTTTATCCTTGATATAATTATCAATACTTGGAATTGGGGAAGTTTTGAATTCAGAAAGATTTAGTTATCAGGAAACAACACAGCTAAGATTAATTCAGGTGATAATGTTTTCACAGATTATTTTGACCAATTATTTATTTTTACCATTTTTATATTCAGCTACTATTTATTTTGTATGAATTTTTTTGAAGAGTTAGCTCTAAAGATAAAATGAAAATTTCAATATTTTTATATTTAGAAGCACAAATTACCTTTTCATTACCGTCTGTGATAATAATTTTGCTTTCTTTTCACATTAAACCTGCAAAATATCTAAAAATGTTTTCGTGGACTAGCATGGTTTTCCTGGAATGAGTGGAGAATTTAAGAATATATACCATAGAACCCAAATTTACTAAAGGATTCTAAACAGGACAAAAAATTTGCTTGTATTAGTATTCCTACAGTATTCAGGGGGGTTAGTCATGTTTAAAGTCACTGCTTCAGTGCTTTGCTGAATTAAGCTCCAGATACACTAAAATGATACTTTAAGTTCAGGATTGAACATAGAGAGGAACATAATATCACTTATCCAAGTGCTTTGGGAAGAAAAAAAAGTAAAAGAAAAAAAAACTGAGAAGGGAGCCATCTGCTAAGTACTTCAAAAAGTTAGTCTAACTGAGAAGTTAGGCTGTCCCTGCCCCAAAAAGCATGTAATATAAATAAGCAAGACAGAGAACTATTGAAAAAGAATTACTCACACAAGCTGAAAGAACAGATATAGTTGGCAAGCACTGTGTCAGTACCATATTTTGTTTAAAGAAGTTTCATTTTCTTTTTGTGTTATGATGGATATTGTTAATCAGAGTAGCAAAGGGAGGAGGAAAAAGGTAAGAGAAAATAAGAGGTACAGACCAACAAGAAAATAGGAGGAAGGCAGCAGGTAGTAAGAAAGAAGGGATCTGGCTCATGTTTAGCAAAGCCTGTAATTAGAACAGGAAAGTGAGCATACAGCAGTAGATCTATGGAAATATGTTAGCTGTTCCTAATTCTTCCATTTCCAGTTCATCTGCTTGACAGGTTGTTTTGGGTTTTTTTCTCTTCTTTCCCTCAAGGTTGCAAGACTTAGGAAAGAAAAGAGAAATGCATAAAAGCACGTCTAGAAAATAGCGCTGTGCAGTTCTGCAACCAGGAGTGCTTGACTTTTCACTTCCTGGGCTTTGTTCAGGATACAAATGTCCAGCATATACACCTGAGGAGGGGAGGGGAAGGGAAGGGAAGGGAAGGGAAGGGAAGGGAAGGGAAATATTTCGTGATTACAGTAGAAAGCAAGCAGTTTCCTATATACCTCTACAATAAATTCAGTACTTGAGAAATTGTCTCTCGCTGGCTTAAAAATCACTTTCATAACTGTCTTCTGCCATTCCCACGCTAATTCACATGCTCTAATAAAATATGCTTTTAAAGGTTTGATTTTATCTAAACTATGCCTGCACAGGCCCAACCATTTGTTTTAATGTCTCCAGTGGCAATCCTTTACCACCTACAGATATTTCATTAGATAAGGGTACTTAAGCAGTTCTGCCTTCAGTCCCAAAAGGGTGAATGAGTGGGATACATTTTCACATTAACAAGGTCAGTGATCCTTTCAGGACCGATGATTCCTTTCTGTAGCAGTGTGGTATTCTGTTGTGATAGACACTTTAGTATAAAAGAATGCCCAAACTCTGATAGATAGTCACCATTTCAAATCCAGCACAGGAACATGACCCTTCTTCCCTCCAGTAATCTGTACTCACACTTCTTCCATATCCTTTACTCTACATCAGCTCTTATATTCATCAAACTTTTATCATATTCTGTTAGATGAGCTGTGTTCAAGTTCTCAGTATCTTTTTTTAATCTTTTCTTTCATCGTGTTCTAAAAAAGGAAAAAAAAAAAACCAACAAAAATATGCTGTTGCTCTGAAAACAAGTACACATGGATCTGAAGAGGACTGTTTGCTTCTCACTTGGCAACATAGAATTCCTAATTGGATGCCTTGGACAATCCAATTCCTAATTGGATTCCTAATTGGACAAAAGACCATTTGGGAAAAAAAAATAACACTGCAACTCAGTTTTCCCATGAAGGTAAATTTTGTAATGATGCCCTAGAAATAAGGTACTCTCAGAGTTTCTATTTATATACTCATTTGAAGAGAAAAGTATTTCAAATTGTGTGGTGCCTAGGGACATGGCTGAGTAGTGGACTTGGTAGTGTTTTGTTAATGGTTGGATTTGATGATCTTAAGGGTCTTTTCCAAGCTAAATGATTCTGTGATTCTATGAGTTAAGAAGAAAATTTAAAACCATAAAAACAGCACTGCACTGAAATATTTTCCTATATAACCTTGGAACTTTTCCCAGTTCAATGACAACAAAAGATAAAAATTAAAGTAGCTCAGAAATGTGGTTACTACTAAATACTGTTTATTTTCATGAATATTAGGATAAAGCAGAGATTAAAAGGGCTGCAGAGAATACAGTATATCAGTAAAATGTATCACATGAATTACAATATAGTGGAAAGAGATAAGGTAATTTGAATTTTTAAACAAATACACTTTGCTAAGCACTAAAGGCAGCTAATAGATTCTGTGGGCAAGTACTAACAGGAAGTAAATGGGCCAGTGGCACACATTGCCCCTTCCTACCTCTTTTCCAAGTGTTTCAATATAAACTCATTCTAGTTAAAATAGAAGTCTGCATCTGCGATCTGCTTTACAAGCACAATACTAAATTAAGAATGATTTTAGAAATAGAAAGTACAAGCAATGTCCAAATGTGTTTTCCCAGAAATTGTCAGTCATATTCATTTCATTCTCATGTTATGATGCCTTATTTTCAGGCACTCTTTTTTTTCCCTTTCCCAGTCATTCGCTCTAAATTTGCTTCATTTTCTCAAAGATCTCTTAAGTGGCAATGTTTTCCTAAACTAAGAATTATGTCTTCAAAACTCAGTGTAAGGCTTTCTTCTGGAGGCATTCTTGGAAATAGAGGAGGTGTGAAGTGTTTGGTGTTTGGTTCATCCAAACACCCCTAGAAGCTCTGGTATGTGACTCAAAAATATGAAGCAGGGCAAAACACATTCCATTATTCCTGTTCTCATTTCTGTCTTAATGGTATTATCAGGAATATCTTGAGCCAGCTTTGGATGCCCTCATGTTTAAGTGTTTGTATCTGGAGCACTTCTCACAGTCCATGACTTCTCCTTTAGGGAACAAATCCCAAACCTTGGGTTCTCAACAATACTAGTTTCTCAAAAGATAACAGGTCCTGGATGTTTCACTTAAAACCAGCTAAACTGGAAAAGGCTAATGGCTCTGTGTTTGAGCAGCAGGTCTTCATCTTCCTGATGACATCCTGCTGTCTGTGTTTGGACACCAGAGGGTTAGCCTGGAGAGTTTCAGAGCTGCCAGCACAGTTGGACTGTGTGTGTGGGTGTTGCAATAGTCAAGGCTTGAGAGGCTCATCTCACTCACACACCAACCAAGTGTTGTTCATCTGGAGTGACAGCCAGGCACTGGTCCCTGCTGTCTGTGTTTCTGCCAGATAAAATGTCACTTTCAAACAAGTCTGTTCAGTGGGGAGCAAAGCTTTCTCCTCCATGTCCTGAAACACATGCCCTGGGCTGGGCAGGGCAGATGGGAACAGTTCCTATCCCATCTCAGTTTAGAAATATTTTCTTCAGTCATAGCCTAAGACAGACAGCACTGGGAAAACCAGAACTGGGCAACTACTGGAGAACAAAATTAACAGGATAGATGGGAAAGATCATGGTGGGGCTATTGGAGATGACAGAAAAGTAATTGGAAATACTAAGATCAGTATTTTATTGGTCTATGGTGATTACACTTTTCGTGGAAGAATTTCAGGTTTGATGAATGTCTCTAGCAAATGTTCTTAGCATTTTGTGAAATATTCTGATCCTTTCACTGTTCTTTCCAACAAAAGTTTTGAAACTTCAAAGGGAACACTAGTTATTCCACAGTTTCGGGGGGAGGAATAGAACAGAAATTCACAGTTTCACTGTTGGCAGGTGGCATATCAGGAGTTGCACTGTGCAGGCAGAGGAGGGTTAGAATCATATTTTAAAGTAATTTTGCCCATGCACCCTCAACTACAGCAACTGAGGCTCTTCGTGTGAATACTTGTGTATGTGGACACGGCTCTGGGTACTTTTGGTTTCCATGTGCAATATCCCAGGAAAAGCTCAGAGGGGAAAATATTATGCTTCACAGAACTCTAATGTGCTGCTATAGCTTATCAGGAGGAATTTTCTTCCCTACTCTCATTGACACTACAACATGGGGGAAATCGAGTGCTGTTCTGTTTCCCACCTGCCCCAGTGACCCTGCACCATGTGGGACCGTTCAGAGCCTGCTAGGACCTTCTGCCTGGAAAAGCAAGCCTTGTGTGTGGTGTGAGAAGGCCCCAAAGAATCTTGTTCTCATAAGTTCTGTAATCAGTTTCCCAGAGCCAGGATGCTGCCTAGATTAAAGTGAGCAGAAAGAGAATATTCTTCAAAATGTGTTCCGTGCCTTATTCCAGATATATATAAATTATTATAATTATGTGGCTCTCTAGCTGAACATGAAGCTAAAGCAATAGTAATGAATAAAGATTTCTAGATTATACTCTTTAGCCTTTGTCCATAATAAAGCTCTGGCTAACAGGTCCATTTAAAGCAGGTCTCTGGGGACACTGAAATAAATGCTTTCATTACACCACAGAAGTCTCAGCAAAAAGCAGGGAAATAAAGTAAATCTACTGTGGATGCTAGTGCCATTAGAACATTATCTAAGGAAATTAGACACATTACTGAGGAAAAGCACGAGACCGGGAAAAACTCCCCACAAAATTAACAGTACACATTTTAACCACTGTGACAAAAGTTTATTGCCTCTTATTTCCTTAGTTCAGAAAAATTGTCATCAGCCACAAAACACCTGGAGTTTAGATTACTATGTGCTAAATTACGTTTATGTACTTGTAAAACAGTGCTACATTGCTACGGGTCTTAAAAAGCGTCTTTTCTAAGAGTTACTTACTATGTGTGAAACAAGACTTTCACAATAAAAGCTGAGTGTTTTCTGTATACCTGAGAAGTACCTCTTTTTCAAAAAGAGATCTTTCTAAGGGACATAATTAGAGAAGGGCAGAGAGCAGAGATGCTTTCTTTAATTCCATATTATCTTGCAAAATTTGTTTTAAAATTGTTAATATCTGTCCATAATTTTGTATAGGGTTCCGAAGATACAGTTCCTCCCACTGCAGAGAAACAGATGAGAGGAAGCTGGCAGCAACTTGAAATGGCAGTCTTACCCACTCCCCTCTGCTGAGGTAGCGTGTGCCCACAGTATAGATAGATTATCTCTGGCACTGACTTGCTCAGCTTCCTTTTTCTTGTGACAGGTTAAATTGCAAGGCTTTTTGCTAACATGTAATTAAAAAAATAATAGCCTCTACTGCAAAAAAAATAAATCAAATCTCATTACTTGTACCTTGCAAGGATAATTTTGAATCCGAATGCTGTCTCAATTAAAAGAAATATATATTAAATTTATTAAGAAATTAAACATATAACTAAGTATATTAATATATTATGTTAGCACTTAAAATAATTACAGCTTCTCCCTCCTCAATGTCATACTGCCTGTGTTCATAGCATTTGAAAAGAAAAGCAACAACTTTCCAGAGTACATTGAAGCCACATTTTTACAAAGGCCCATGTTATGGTGCTATCAGATTTCATGACTTCACTGTAGCACCAAAACATTGCTCCTCTAAAATAAAGTTAGTTTATTTTATAATAGTAGGCATTTATAGACATTGCATTGTTCTTAAAATTACTTCAGAGACAGCATAAAAATAATTCCTCTTTTATCAACCTCTATGTAGTACTAGTATTATAGCATTGTTTTCATGTTATAGTGAAGGTTGTATTAGTCTTACACCATAAACTCTTATTTCCCTGGATTTTATAACCATGATTTGTGCTCCAAACTGAAGTTTGCTACTAAAAGTCAAAGTTATACTGTTCACAAAAGTCTGACAATATCCACGGTACTTATTATTTCTATCCTAGATGCAAAAATTAAAGGTTGTTTAGACACAAGTTTGTGTGTGTATATAATGCATGCAAATAGATAATGCTTGCATTTATATACTAAAGTTTAAACTCCATTTTTATATACACATAAACACAGCCTCCCCATGTATATGTGAATACACATATGCATATATGTGTGTATATATAGTTCAAAAAATTCCAAAATATTTTATTCAGTGTCTCCTCTTTGTTTCTATTATTTTGTACTCTCACTAATACCAAAGCAGCATTCTTAGCAGAGGAGTAATCTCTATCCACGGTCAGCTCTGAGACTTTTGGCTGCTCTGCTTTTGTGACAGAGCAGAGAGGACTCAAACAGGGAGAAGAGGCAGAGTGTGATAATGCTATTAATGGAAATTGTCTCCTCGAAATTGTACCCAGAAAAACTTACATTGTGCTAAAGATTCGAAGACATGAGTCTATCTGCTCTCACTGCCCCCATTTTGCAGCATACAGACATGAAGAAAATGAATAAACCCACCACTATGCCCCTAAGTTTTCAGGTGCTTTTCAGACGTCCTCTCTAACAGAATGCTGAGAGCAGCTTTAGTATTAGTTTTTCTAGGAGGTGAGCCATTTTTCCTCAATCTCTTATTTAGTATTTTTTTCCAGTGAAAAAGATGTAGAAATGTGTTTGCCTGATTTAGTTCAGTTCTCTGAAGGTGCAGCATGTAAAGTGCTATATTCATTCCTCTGCCTTCCTTAATGTGATACAAAAACAAGTAGTTAATTTGCTTAGGGTTTACAGATTGCACACGATATTTTTTTTTTAATTAATCAACATTTCTTCCATGTTTTTCAACAAAAATACTTATTGCATGTGTTTGTATATTATATATAGTCTGGCTTATGAGACCAGTTAGGTGTTTTTTTCTGATCATGAATTTGCCGCAGTAGTCCATACTTGGATCTATTTAGACCAAGTTATCTTCATTACAAACTGAATATGGTTTTGTTTATCAAAAATTAGGATCTGTATCATCCTTCAGTCTTTTGCCCCAAAGGGTGTCCTTTAATTGGAACTGTTGGAGAATATGGTCTTATTTTTTTAAGCTTCTAGAACAGGGAGACCATATGGACAATTTTCACACTTACATTAGTTGTAACACTCTTTTATCTTGTTCACTTCCATATCCTTGACACCCTTTCAATGCACAACTTCTTAGTATTCCCTTTAAGAGATGGAGAATAGTTATCGGAGAAGTTTAAAAGTGCACTGCTTTTGAATTGTTCAGAGCATTTTGGTCTTGCTTACACACTTGCAACTAAAGTAGTCATGACCGGTTTCACTCAGCTGTTTCTGGCCCACAACCTCAGTAATTGGTTGTTTTGCCAGTAAAAGCACAAATTCAGGGAACCACAAATTCCCCACAGGAAAGGCCTTCACACCTATTAATACAGAAATCAGTCTCTTAGTGCAGGGCGTGACATGAACAGATAGACTAGAAATGATACAATTCCCCAGGATTTCTTGATATGTACCACAGACTGGTATTAAGTTATTAACTCTATTTTTCCCGAAGTGGGAGGTGCAAATTATTTGATTGTATTTGTACAGTGACTATCATGAACACCTGCAATGTAGTTTGCTCCTTTCAAAACCAAGCAGTAGCGGCGGAAAACTCAGCTGACAACAAAATGTGACAGAACTAGTGACTTTATGCAGTTACACCAGCTGCTCCAAACTTTGTTATAATCAAAGACAACTGAAACTGTTCTGAAGTGTTCTTTTTCTTACACCAAAGCTAAACTTGAAAGAGTGCTCTGAATTTTTTGAATTTGAATCCAAACTGAATCCAGAAGTTTTCACTTGCAATTAAACTGAAACCAGGATTGCATTGAAAAATGCATTGCTTGTGGCATAGATGTTATTTTCTTTGGGCGTTAAATATCTTATTGCAAGTGAATCTTTCTGCTACAGGGTTTCTTACACTGCTTATGTCAGATTTATCTTCCTTTTGATGCATACCCCCTCTATTAACCTTTTCTCTGGGGCTATAGCTCTCCATGTAGGACAAATATAACTATTAATAATTGTAATCATCTTTGCTCACTGGTTAACAGACTTGGCCAAAACAAACTTCATCTGATATTTTTATATTTGCAGACTCCAAAGATTATTATTGCTACTTATTCATGTTCCTAATTAAGAAATTTGAAATTAAGGGCAACGTTCTTTTTTAGATATAATTAAAACAGTATTTCACAAAATGGTGCCTGAGTTTCCTTATCTCACTCTGTGCCAATTAACTTGGCCTAACTTGCTTGCTAAAGTGGCTGGGCCAATTTAATTAGCCTGACTTCGCTCTCTGATTCTGTATCTGAGTATTACAGAGTTAGTGTTTAGCTCCATGGAGTGACCATAATGAATCTGTATGTATTTGGGGAGTAATTGCTTTAGTAATGAGAAAGGACAAAACAACAGTCCATATCAGTATGTCACTTTTTAAGCAGGCTTTCCTGCGTGAGGTCAGTTTAATAAAAGAGCCCACAGTCGTTGTGCATTGTTAGATCCCACTAGCATTTCTGGACTTTGTGTGAGAAACAAAGGGATACAGAGACACGTGTTGTACCTCACAAAACCAAATCAAGGTTTTAAAAACAATGTATCAAGCATTGATAAAACCGCTTAAAAGTTTGGGTAAATATATTCAGTAATTTTTAATTTTTTTTAGCTTTACAAATTATTCCAAGAGAGGGGGAAAAACATTCCCAAAACTTCTTGAATTAGAATGCTTAGCACCTATTTAGTTTGTTTCACCTTCCAAGTACTTTATAAATACTTAATTCTCCCCAGTATTCTTGTGATGTGTAATACAGTTATTACCATTTTTATTATCAATAACCTATTGATATGTTTACTTACTTTTTCCAAAATGCAAAATTAAGGAAAATATTTGCAGAGTTTGTTAGAGAGAGTTGTGCCAGTTGTACCACTTACACTGGTACCGGTTATAGCAGTTATCTGGAGATAAGAAAGTTGTCATTTCAAAATCTTCCTTACCAGGTGGGGTATCCTAACACCTTCAGGAATTCATCACCATATCACCAGAGGGTGTAAATAAGAGAAAGGCAACAAAGTGAAAGTATCATACTGCTCAGATAAGAAATATACGGAGAGGAGGATTTCTTCAGCATAAAGGCTAATGTCCTGCCTAGACATATTGTATTCAATTTAAGGCCAATGACACAGGAGGGTAGTATTTCATGTATCTTCCTCTACTATGCAGTCAAAAAAAAACTGAGACAAAAATCTAGTTTGAAAGGACATATCAATAGCATAGAAGAATTTGATACCAAAAATGAATTTAGAGTTCAGACTTTCCTAGTTCATAGAATCATAGAATCATAGATTCATAGAATGGCCTGGGTTGGTTAAAGACCAGCTAGTTCCAGCTCCCCTACCATGGATGGGGACACCTTTCAGTGGATCAGGTTTCTCAGAATTCCATCCAACCTTTCCTTAAACACTTCCAGAAATGAGGCATCCACAACTTCCCTGGGCAACCTATTCCAGTGTCTCACCATCTTCCCAGTAAAGAATTTCTTCCTAATATCTAATCTAAACCTACTCTCTCTCAATTTGAAGTAATTCCCCCCTTGTCCTATAACTATATGCTTTAGTAAACTCTTACCTACCCTGATCAGTCACTGGAAATCACTGATGTCTAATCTCCAGGCAGGATGTTAAATCTGTACACACTTTTGGACTTGGCAAACCTTAACTTAAGCTAAGGAGTTGCTTATGCTACAAATGGACCTCATTTTTCCTTTGCAGAGAGATCCTACTCACTGTGGAGCAGTGGTGATGGTACTAAGCAGTTATGCATACTTGTGCAGGCCTTTTTTTTACTGTACATGAGAATTGTTTTCTGAGATATATATAAATTCAAAGGAAGAAAAAGACAATATTAAGGCAGTGAGGATCATAGAACAAAATTTATATTAGTGGAAATGAGAGGGATAGCCTGAGATTAGAGAGAGGGGCCAGTTTGCACAGCCCCGTCCTGATCAGATCACAAAGCTGCTTGATGGCAATGTAACCCAGAAGTGCACCATCCAATTCCATTTACATTGCTACTCATGCAAGTGGGAGCAGTAGGACATCCCAAATGTTATAGATGTTTTCAATGATTTAGTAGAGTCGGAACACGAGTAAGGATAATCAGTGGATATCGGCAGTGCAGTAAAAACATCACCTGTATTTCCTTTAGAGTGAATTTCTTTTAGGTGTCAGGTAATGCCACATATATACTTCCTTTTATTTGTGGTGTGAATTAAACCTCAGATGTGGTGCTTAACCTTCTGTTCAGCCTTTGGAGAGGCAAGCTAACCTGATATGAGGTTTTTTCTCTTTTGGTCAAATTCATCTTCAAAAAACTATTTCCCACTCTTTGCATTACATGACCATACAGATAACAGTCAGGAAGCCACAGAGAAGTGAACTAAGGTCCCTTCAAGATGCAGTTCAGGAACAGCACCAAAACTCCAAAGCTAGATTCAGGATGCCTGCCATTATGAATGGGAAAACAGAAGTGATGTAAAACTGGGGTGGGCTGACATCCAAAACTTAGCTGAATATGGACTTTAAAATTGTGAGCTGCAGGCTGCGAAATGGAATTAGAAAAGTATAACCATTCTCTTCTGCATTATTCTGTATTTTGTAGTTCTTTTAAGAAAGAGTAAAAGCAGAACCATGGCACATGCACATAAATTATAAAACTAGGGTCAAACACCATTTTCTCTCAATGCAAGTAAAAGAACTGTTGTAGGGTACTATTCTCATTCAAAAATGGCCAAAAGCTTGCCCTTGATGAGAGAACAGCAGTGTACATGAATTATGAACAACCACGGCTCAGTGGCAATCTAGGCATTCACACCTGGGTGATACGAGAGTAATGGAACCAAAAACTTCTAAGAGTCAATTTATTTGTATTTCAGTTAATGCAGGTTCGAGTTATTAGGCAACTGAGATCAGGAAAACTTGCTTTCCCCTGGCAGTTTACAACATTCTATTATTGAATCTGAGGAGATAAAGATGACAGAAGTGTTTACAAAAACAGAATACTTAAGATTTATGAATTGCTACATTTATTCTGTAAAAAAAAAGGTTTGTATTATTAAACTTTGTTAAGATGGAAAAAACAGTAAATGACACATACCATCATCTTAGCTAGTAAAAGACGTTGGGGATCCAGACGGAGCCCTGAGCTTTCATTTTGTGAAACGGCAGCAGTCACTTACTGCTGATGTTTTGCATCTTATTTCTGCTAGACTAGTCTATTTGTATCGACTATGTATCTCAATATGTATGATTCAGTAATTATGTGACAGAGAGGCTAAAACACTTGTCATCAGTAGTTGCTGATTATTTCCCAAAATTTTTCAATTTTATTACTTATTCAAACATCTGGTTTAGGCTTAACAATTCTGATGTTAAATACTCTATTAAAAAATAGTATATATGTTTATTTCTGCCCTATGTCATCTGGTTCTTTTATCAAGTAATTTCCGCTCATAGCTCTAAAATTTACTGACTTGTGTTGAGTTTGATTTGATTAGTTTATAAATATATTACAAAAAGAAAATATTATTATTTTCCTTAGTACTGCTCTCTTTCTCTATTTGCCAAGCATTGCATATAAATCAGGCCTTCTCTTGCATTTTGGCAACAGCATAAAAAGGAAAATGCTCAGCTGAATTAACATGCATTAAGACTCCTAAATAGTTCACTGGCTGGGGAGCGGTTGTGGTTTGGTCTGGGTCATGATACATAGGCAGCTAGAAAATTATTCTGATTATTTTGGTAAACAATCACAAATTCTTGTTCACCTGCAAACAGAGGTATACTTTTACAAGCATATATTTAAAGGTGGGCTGGCACATCTATGGTTGACTTAATATTTGCATTGGGAAGGTACAAAGCAAGAGCTCAAGAAAAGATGGAAGGGAATTATAGAAGTGGAAATAAGCAAAACAGCTCTTGCCTTTATGAGAAAAGCAATCATTGCAATACTTTTCAAGCCTAAATATTAACCAAATTATTTTATGAAAAGCACACATGTAACTCAAGCTAACAGCAATCAGAAACAATCTGCTCAGTCATGCAAAACTAAAAAATAATATTTTCCAATGCTAATTTTCTTAATATGAAACTGCCTGAAGATAATTTTTTATTTCACTCTGGAACAGAAGTAAAGAATTGCCTGTACTCCACACACAGCTGCCTTCAGAGTAAATTAATCTGACAAAATCTTCCATGGTTAGTTCAGCAAAATATCCAGTTTCTCACTAGGGTCAGTGCATTCTCAGTTCTCCACTGTTTCAAGGAACCTTTTACAGAAAGGCTTTTACAGGGTTGATTCAAAATACAGTTGCTTCTTGCCTTTGGCTATTTTGCCCTGCATTTTACTTTAGGTGCTGTCTAGTGCTTTGGACCATTACTGTAGAAACCAGTCGTATTTTCAACTGATGTCTCACATAACTAGACCAATTGCAAGGCTGATGGGCCAAAGTTAGAACTAGCAGCTGAATGCAACTGAAAATTTATATCCCACACTGAGAGCTAGAGTTACTTAAGGGGAAATATTTCATTAACCTTTCCCAAGTCAGGAACAGTAACAGAGTTATTGTGAGCATATTAAACTAGATTTTGCTTAAAATTCAAATATACCTATTCCATAATTTTTTGGCAATTCCTTAGGAGAAGCTTTGAGTAAACTTACAAAGATTTACTCTTCAACAGTCTTCTACCACATTAGCTATCTCTGCCTTACAAAATGTCCCTTTTTAACAGACAAATATTTAAGAAAATTTATTGGAATTTCACATGGAGTCTGACTCAGTAAAGCAGATTTTGGCATTTCTTAAAGATTCGCCTTTCTCGTGCTTTGCTTCATCTGGAAAGTCAGCAGGGGAAGGGGATTTCATATTTAGATTATATTAGAGCATGTGGTATTCAAAGACATTTTTTAATCTAGTTTATCCCGAAGTATCAAATCAGTACCCTGAAAGTTTTTCAGCAGAATCAGGATCTTGATGATATTGATGGTATTTCAACAGATGGGCCAGTGTTTGAAGAAGATTAAAATGTTGTTTTGAGAAAGAGAAGCAAAATATCTGTCATTTTATTCACAGCTGTTCTTTTTTTATCTTTCCTGAGATTAGGTTGTTGAGAAAGAAGTGGTGATTGTCTGACTTCTCCCCTATGCATTGGTTTTCAGGTCAGAATTCAGACTAAAGAATAGTAGATGATTGCAAACAACTGGTTTATTTGGCTGCTGTGTGTGTTTATGTGCAGGAATTTCACCTTGCAGATTGTGATTTTCCTTGGAAGGCTCCTCTAGCTCATCTCTTCCAATATTCCAGGCCAGGACTATAATCATGAAAGATTCTGAGTTATATGATGATTTTGAATGACTCAACATTTGCTGCTTATGACACATCTCTTATCTACAAGAGAGCAGTATCGGAGTCTATCCACATAATTCAAACACAAAGCTCCCATTTGCTCCAGCTGCAAAAGCAAAGCTTCTGATCTTCTATAAAAATTAAGTTTGAATTCAATATTAGCTGAAATTTGGGAGCAATGAAAACATGTCAAAGAAAAGAAACCCAGGAAATCAACACATACTAATATTCTACTATCAGTGTAATATCACTGAACTCAACACCAATTACCTTTGTAAATGTAACCTAGAAGTACAGCAGTCTCCCTTTAGACAGCAGGACTGGTTGACAACTACTTTTTTTTATGCTACGCAGAGAGTCAGACATGACCTGTGCACAGGGACAGGTTCTGCAATATGTGATCCTCATAAACAGTTTCCCACTCTCAATATAGTTCCATGTGTCTCTGTCACAGAGTCTCAATAACAGTTATTAACTGAAAAGTACCCAAAATTTAATGATTTCTTTCCACTCATACTTCCATGGAAAATATAAATGTAAAAGATATGTTGAATTGAGAAATATCAGGAATATAAGTCTTATAAACTGAGTCTTTTTCTTAGAGACCAGTTTAATTACTGATTTTAACAAGATTAACACAGGTCATGAGTTAGCACAAAGTGTTCCAGATATGAGTTCTTTTCTGGCATGAAGTATTTAACTGAAGGACTAAATTTATATACTGTAGAAGTGATCAGGAGAAAGCAATAAGAAATCATTGACATATAAATGGTGGGGGCTTTGTAAATTTACCTTAAATAGCTTCATTGCACCTACAAAATGTATACCAGTTAGCTAATGATCCGTAGCATTAATTTTCAAATTTCAATTAAGATTTGAAGTTATCACTTCTATCTTTAGTGTCCTTGTGAAAGTTATGTAAAAGCATAGTATGCACAGTTTATATTCTAAAGAAAAGCTGCCTAAATGCTGAAAGCTTGTCCATCATTTTTCAGATGTACTCGATAGATTTCTTGCTGCAAGGTTCATTCCTAGCTATGAACAAAAATAGAACACACAAACAAAATGTGTGAATGATTTAATAACTGGATATTTTCTCACTTTTCGGAAACGTTATGCATTTCTTATAAACCTCAGGTTGTGCCTATTTCAAAGACAGTCCAGGTTTGTTTTAACAATGTTTAGTGAGCGTTCCATGCCAGAAAACATTTCTCAGTGTCGTTTCAAAACTGCTTAATTCCACATTATCTGCTCCTGTGTGTTTTTCTCTAAACAAAGTTCTTAGTAACATCAAGGGGAAAAAGTGCAAATGGGAAAAGGAACAGGAAATGTGATTAATTATTTTATGTGTTCTACAATAATCTGTTTTAAAGTAATTTTAGTGTTTGGGGAAGCAATTAATTACAAGGAAACAATTTACTGATACATTGGAAATTCTACCATTTTGTACATTACGGCCATTACTTATTCATTGCAATGTTTTGTTTATTGTTGCAACATTAAAAGATAAATCAGAGAATGCTGCACAGCTTTTCATGATTTTTTGACAAATCAACATTAGTACTGATTTTTTTTTTTTTTTGTCTAGGAATTTGATGTGCATTTGGCAAGCTGTAGTCCTGCAAAATGTCATCTCCATATGAATGACATCCCTGGAAATAACTAAATGCATTGAAATTAACCTAGAAAGTATTTTGTTAATCAAATTGTGTATTGCATTAGATTTTGCAATACATAAATACTATAAAATTGAAAACAAAATTACCATAGACTAATTAATACTTTATTCATGCTGCTCACATCAGACCTCAATGAATTCTCCTAAAATGCATCTGGAATTGAACTGAATTATCTTCTGAGCAGTTTGTAGAAATATTCTTATCCTCCCTCTCTTCAGGAATGTTATTCCTCCTTCCTATCTCTGAATCCTTTCTAAGCCATAACTGAAGTACTGCACCTACATCAACATGGGCAGCTCAGTTGATACAGCCAGTGCTGTTTAGTGAAACAGGTCCCCAGAACATCTCATGGAGGGTTTTATCTTTCAACAGAGCATAATTTCCTGATGATATTTGTTATTTTCATAATCTCTTTAAAATTAAGTATATACAAAAGTTATATTTTTGAAAGTACTTTCAATCAGGAACCTGATGTTCAAAGCCTCAGGACATTCTGACAGTTATTGGAACTTATAAATGCATATTTAATTTTGCTGAGGATTGAAATTGCACATTTGAGTCAGAGAAAAAAAATTTTGAGTGTTTTGTGTGGAACTGCATTTTCTATAGAAGTATTTGGGTTGAGAATTGAAAACATGACTTGTCAAGTTATATACAGTTAACCAATGATGAGTCACTGAGCTGGAAACAATGTTCTATGGTGTTTATACTTGACTTTTTCTTCATTGCATCCATGAACAATAGTTTTAGCAATGTGGATTTTATAGCATGAAAAGACCTCCAGTCAGGGAGAGCATAAACCAAGTGCAAGGCACTGAATGCTATGACAAGAACAACTACATTAGGAAAGGGTGAAGTTCCATTTCATCATCTGTGCTATAGGGATTACCATCCTTCTTCAGCAATTATCCCTTCAAGAGAGTGACCATGTGGTGCTGAACTGTAACCTGACTTCTGTACTTTAGAACTGAGTCTATTAAATGCCATGAAAAGCTCATATCCAAGGAGAAATGAACTGGAAATAACCTGAAGCAACAAAGAGCTTCTTAACAGTATTCTGCTGAGAAGGTCACAAATTTCAGCATTGAGAGGCTTTTTCTCTGTGATGCTGATCAGGACAGCACAGCTGCTTTGACTGCTGTGGAGAACAGAGACACAAAAAAAATAAAATAAAATAAAATAAAATTACTCCCTCGACTTTTCTCCAACTAAAAAGGTCCAAGAAAGCAAAAAATGGTTTGGGGAGCTTTTTTTTTTCCTTCAATTGTTATAAAAAGTCTTAAAACAATTTTTGCTGTAGAAAAAAGCACTGCTTTATCTTGTTGGAATATTTTTTGGTTTATCCCATATCTTTTTTCCCATCTTAATTAGTATACAAGCAACACAACATGCTAGGAAACAGTTACATTTGGAAAATACTCTGCACTTGAAGAATTGTAAATTACAGCACCTTGGACCTTCATTACCCTTTTCTCAGGACTATTTTTCAGGAAATAAATTCAGCCTTCTAAAGACAAAGCTCTCCTGTTTAGAAGGACAATAGTAAGTGCAAATTTCAGGCATATTTTAATAAAACTGTAATTGTCGGACTTCTTTTTAATGGCAATACTGTAAAGTGTTATGATTTTGTCTTAAGATTTGTGATGGTGGTTACCGAAATTATGATGTGTTCACTGAAAAGCACGTGTTAGACACTGTGATTATGTAAAAAAGCAAATAAACAAGCTGCATATTTTTAATAACTCTTTTCTTAATTTTTTATCAGATTTTAAGTGTTTGAAGAAGGCATGGCTACAGCTGGCTACAATGCCTAGAAGCATAGTTTAGATTGTAGTGGATAGTCCTGAGTTAAGTTGCACTTACAGGATCTTAATAGAATTACTGGATCAAAACTGTTATTCAACCATAGTCCAAACATACGCTTATGTTTATGCCTATTCATATATCTGACAAAAAAACTTCATTGGAATTGAAAATGTATTTTTTGCAAGTACTCAGCGTTCACACAAACTCTCCAGCCTCCATGAATGTTCTTCTCTGATAAATAATTTTCTGGAATACATTAAGAAAGTGAATATACAGAAAGCAAGCAAAATAATACATAAAAATAATACATAAAAATCAGCTACAGGCTACAGCCTGTTCATCAGCCATGGATGAGTTATTGGAGCTGTTTAATAGCCACCATTGAAGTTCTGAGAGAATCGCAGCACACCAGCAATGAGCTATTTTAAAAATATGCGTTCAGCATTCATTCATGTTTTGGGCTGTCTGAAGCGACTTTATATTGCCTGTACAACTGTCTTAGATCCATAATTGTCTGATCTCAAGACAAAGACTAACAGTGATGGGGTCTTATGGGTGAATATGTTTACCCATGTCTAAAAAAATATATTTTAGGAAAGTCTAAACTCTTAGAGATGGATCATCATAGCATTTCTGGGGAAAAAAAAAAGAAAACACCCATCAAAAACCAAACCAAACCAATAATCAAACAAACAAACAAATCCAAAAAAACCCTCAAAACATACAAAACCAAACTTAATCATAAAAACCTCACAGATCTTTCATGATCAGCCTACTTAGGCTGATTCACATGGTGACGAATTTATGTACTTTAAATAATCAGGCCAACACTGACTAATGACATCAATTTTTAGATGAGTCAGAAATCAGTGCAGTGCTGTCATGCCCCATTGTTCTTTTAGTATACTGTGACTTTATCTCAACACACCATAAACTAAACAGACTGACACTTCCAGAACACATTCATGAAGGGGAGCACAGCAGCCTAAAATAATTTTTTTTCTCTGCTGCTGCTGTTATGTTTCCTGCATGTGACAACACAGTCATGGAAAGGAGTGAGACTAGAAACAGGATGGGATTAGTGGCGGTCTGATAAAATACTATGAAAATTTTAATCACTCAAGAAATAATCTTTCAAAGAAAATCAGACTGATCACTCTATATACCTCAGGCAGCTTGGCAAGGACGTATTTCAAATGTGTCCCATGCAGTCCATTCCCATAATTTACAGTAATCTAAGTATCAGAATAGAGTTTAGAGGGTTGATATAGTCTAGAGAAGACAAAGGATAGAGGATTGAAGGGAAAAGAAAAACCAACCAAACCAAAAAAAAAACCAAAAAACCAAACCCAACCAAAACAAAAGACCCCAAACAAATAAAAAAATTAGTTGCTCTGCTGGGTGAGAATGAAACTTTATTTCCTTATAACTTATATTAATCTGGGTCCTTTTACTGAATATCCTTTTCCCCATAATAACCCCTACTGTGTCCTAACTCAGAAAGAGACACAACGTTATTACTATGCTGTTACTAGTCAAGACTGGCTGAGCAGCTTTTGACAGAGTGTGCCACAGATGAGTTCTGCATTCCTTTCCCTCAACAGAGACTCTCGTTTGCATCTCTTCTCTTGCAGACAGCAGACAATCATGCTTGAAGTGTGTAGCGGTGTTATTACCTTAAAGACATCTATATTTATTTCAGATGTTAAGTTTGTCATCACATTCAGAGGCTATTGGAGAGAGATACTAATGAGTGCGTAGCAAGACTGCACAGGAGCACATGGGGACACATTTAAAACCCAAACCAATATGTAGACAGAGCAAAGGAAACAACAGTTGTTCTGTAAAATACATATTTTCAAGTCCCCTTTAGCTAGTAAGTTACACCACTAATTCTTTTGCCCCAAATTATTTGTCTGAGTTTGGTTAGAATAAGTGCAAGAACACCCCTGTAGCAAGAAGCTGGAAAGACTGGAAGTTATGAAGCAAGTCCCCTCATCCCTTACCTGGCTGACCCACTGGAGTGTCAAAAGCTAGCCAGATCTCAGATGTCAATAGAAATGGGGAAGCTAAAGGGATTTGGCAGAACAGTATGGAAACTATATCAGGCAATTCTCATGGCTTTAGCTGATCTGCAGAATAATCTTATGAGGTTATAAATGTGACTCATGGCTGTCCTTCAACACAGTAGGTGTAGGCACACTTCTGTTCACGCGTGTAATGAATTACTGTGAAACCAGTGCTTCTGTGTACATCATCTTGTACCCCCAGGAGCTAATTTAGATTTTGTTTCCTATACATTGAAAGAACAGTATTGTAGTGAGTCCAAACTGCACCATTCATGACATATTTGTTCTATATGTCATTTTTTTATAATTGAGTTAACAGTTTGTCATGAATTTTTGTGAGCAAGATGCTGTTTTAATTGATAGCTTCCTAAAACAAGCTCTCTTTCCCCAATATTGACAACTTGACTTGTAGAAAACATAAATGAATAATGCGATGTAAATGAACAGCAAGCGCTCACTGACCCACGAATAGAGCAAGGAATTCAATTGAGCATTGCAAGTAGATTCAGGTTATCTGATGGGATGAAGCCCATGCATTTTAGACATCTGGATCCTATTGAGCTCTGAGAAGGTCAGATATGAAAGAGGGAGAGAATGCCAATAATGCATTTTGAGACGGGTTTTTTTGTTGTTCATTCACAGTAACAAATAGGCAAAAAACCAAAAAACCTCCCACACAAAACAAACAAACAAACAAACAAACCAAAACCAAACAAACAAACAAAAACAAAGAGAATACAAAAAACCAAACTCAAAACAAAACCAAAATGAGTGCACAGTTCTTCCTTTATTATCTTCATATCAGAATTTAACAAAAAGAGATTTCCTGTATCTAAATTGTTAAGAGTCAACATGTCATCTTGGTTTCCAGTCTAGGCAAACTGAATACAAGTTGACCGCATGATCCACTTGACTGTTGTTTCTATATATGTGTGCATATATATATATATATATGAGTAGGTATATATATGCAAAAGTTGAAAAAAATCAAAAGCCATATGCTTACAGGAGCATAGGGTTCTGGAGCTATTTTCTTCTTTTACCTCAAGACAAGTGTCTCTCTGCATGTGAGTAGTTTAGACTGCTTCTATGTTTGGTTATACATATGTTTTAAACAGTAGCTATAGTCTATTGGTTTGAGATGAAGCAGTAAGGATCCATTTTTCCATTTTCTTTGTCTTTCCTGAGTAGAAAGTGAAAAATTGTCTTTATTTAACCTCCTACTTATTCTGAAATTTCAAAAAAATATCATTAATAGCAATCATTACTAATAGGCCATGTGACACCTAGACAACCAGAATTCAGACTTCTTATGCTCAGCATTCCATAACCATAATGATAAATTACTGGTGCCTCATCCCATTACTAAATAACAGTTGAGGAAAAGGAATGTCTAAAAGATGGAGGACAAGGATATATGTACATATGTATGCATATATACATCAAATATTATTATTTCCACTCATTAAATGCAGTTATGTATAATAATATTAAACTATCTAACTTTTAAGTCGTTGTTAAATCTAAGGATGTTAAGCCTGAAGAATTGAAAAGATGCCTTTACTTCACTAAGGTGGTTTTGTATTGAGAGGCTGGAGAATTGATGAGTCCACGGTAGGGATCAGATCAGTTTTACAGGCAGGTGTGTGCTGGAATTTTGCCTTGTTAAGCCAGTGGCCTTTGTTAAACACACATAGCAGAAGAGGCTAGCTGTTGAAAATATCCACGTTAGTCTGTGAAATTTAAAGGAATAAGGTCATAAATTCTTCCATATCCCACATTAACATGCTTGCACATACAGTAAGACTAAGAATAGAGCTATTTATAGGAAATACTAAAAATCCAATTTAATAAATTAGACATTGTTCATTTCTTATCAGGCATTCTTTTTGTAGACACTTTAATAAATAAGCAGTGTATTCTTAAAGTTTCCTTTATTCACAAGAAAGAAAGAGATATTAGCTTTATTCTTGTTAACAGTACCTTCTGATGCTAAAAAGACCCATAAATACAAGGATTAAGTTAGGACAAGAAACTTGAAGAATCTCTACATCTAATCTGTTCCTTGGAATTTGAATTCATTAAATACATCTGAATATTTTGAATATCAGATTTTCTTTGCATAATAATTTAATTTTTATATTCAAAGCATAAAATACAATGAAATAACGAGAAAAATGTTCAGAAATTCCTCATATATCTGCTTTTTCAGAGGACACATAGAGAAACCAAGAAGCTAAGAAAAATCAGAGAGAGAAAAAGAAAAAAAGTTCATGATAAAACATCTTTTTATCCTGTGTTTTTGTACAGAGTTTAAGGTAACTACACAGAAGTGCACAGTGTGGAAAGATCAAGCAGAGCTGTATGGAGGGTGTGTTCTGGAAACACCAGCTGTATGTTAAACTTGCTCCAAAAGTCCATAGAGGATCCAGCCCCTCAAGTGACGTCTAAAGACTTCCAACTTCTGGATTTCATTACTCCTTAGCTAAGCACCATTTCCTCAGCCATTCCAACCATAGGATATATCCAGGGAGACAGAGATACAAAATTCGAGATACCTGAGAGCCTTTAAAATGGAAAACAAAGATGATTATGGAATGTAAAATTCAGCATCATGCAAAGGTTGATCTAAGGTTTTCCAAACAGTAATTTTTGCTGCCTAATCTTCATGTGAGCCATGCCTTGGTGCTCATGTCCTCTGGTCTTGGCAAATGAGTACAAAGATGAGGATCACAACCTAAAACCAGAAATGGCAAATTAATGGGAGGTTGTGTGTTTTTACTTTACCAACATGTCATCTAGAAAGCGATGTAACTCCCCTGGATTAATGCTTGAGTCAGCAGTAATAATACAATGTCATCTCAACATAGAAATTATTTGTTTCAGCTCTGAAAGTACACTGGGAGAATATTACATAGGCAAAAAAAATAAATGGAATATTAATATACCCTATTTCAGATTAATATCCCGGTCACAGAGACAAAATAAAACTTGTAGTTGTTATATGGAAATATAGTCTGAAATGTTCCTATCATTAATATTTAAAATGAATATTGTCTTAACCAACCTCAATAATCCTGTTAACAACTGACAATATATTCAGATAGGATACCTCTTTGCTTGTAATTGTGGGGGTTATAAATTTTTGAGTGTGTCTAAATAACTACTCTCAATTAATATAAGATTTCTTACTATGTTGTACCATATATTTATTGAATACAGACTTTAAGGTACTAGATGTGCAGGATGACATCACTTATGCTTACTTACCATGCCTCTACATAAACAGTTCAGCCTCAGTAATATGTATAAGTCAAGGCAATTCTTCCAGATACACTCTTCCAGCTTCCTTGAGGTAGTGGGTTATTTTTATTTAAAAGCTGATTTAGGAATATCTCTTGTTTCTCCCAATACTAGGAGACAATCACTTAGCAAAGGATTAAGGAAAGTTTGGGAGGGAAGAGTTGTTGCCTTCTTTCTTTTTTTATCTTTCCTTTTTTTTTTCTTTTTTTTTAAATATAAGTGTTGCTTTATAGTTGGCAATTTTTTCCTTACCAATTACTTGTAGTGACTTTTTGTGTAATTGTCACCTGCCTTCTCCTTTCACTTAGCAATTCACTTTGGGTTGTTGTAGTCCAGCTGTGAACCTGCAGCAATTTCAAAGTGACAGAATGATGGAAGCTCACACTTCAGCAAAATCCTTTTATGGTTCCTAATGAGTGGGGGTTCTTTCCTCAGTGAACATTTTTTTAACTTTGTAGTTCTAAAAGTAATATATAAGGTTGTGTTGACTGACAAAAGAAAGTTTCGGTTTCCTTCTATAGAGGAAAAGATTCTTAGAACTTGGGGAAAAAAACTGAAAGAGAAAAATAAATATATTTTAAATGGCAAAAATCTGAAGTAAGATTTCATGGCTGTTGCTGAAAAGCCAAAGAACAAAAATTATTATCAGCTGGGTTTTCAAAGATGCATTTATTCACTCTGTTGATGGTAATTGAAATATTTCTGAGCATCATTTCCTGAAGTTTCCTATGTTATCTCTGGTTTAACCAATAGATCCTAGACATTACATATACTGAAATAAAGATTCAGCCAATGTTTTAAAGCATACAGGAAGGCAGCACTTACTTTTGCCTTTCAATTAATTAATTTTTTCATGGAACATAAACATTTTGTGCTACTGCACAAAAAGTCATTTCAAAAGAGGAACTGTCATTAACAATTTTCCACCTGGCAACTAGATGTAATAATTAAATACTCACCTTGCTGTGAGATAGAGAAATGTGACAAAGACAAGTCACAAGGAATGGGGAATAGAGGTGACCTTAAATGGGCTCACAAGATTTCTGAGGAACAAAAGCAGAGGGAATCTGAGCCAAGGCAGAGTCAGCTTGTTCTGCTCTGACAAGTGTCTCCATTATAATAAATCCTGGACTTAAAGAAGTCTACAATGACTTAGGTAATCTAACAATGCTATATTAGCAGAAACATTTTTGAGGTTCTGAGAAGACGATGCATCAAGAGACATAAATTACATGCAAGCCAAGCCTTGAGAAAGGGGTAAATAAACTAAAAAATCAAAAGTTGTGGTTTGGACTTTGGGCCACCCAATCCACTTGCATTTTTTTGTGTACCTCTACGACAGGCCCTCATGTATCCATCTGCTGAGCCATTGTGTGAATCCCAGGTGTGATGGCCCACCAAAGAATGACACAGAGCCCATGGATGCCGATCCACCAACTCACATCACAGTGCCAGAGGTTTTTACTGGACAAGCAAAAGCATGAACACCATGGATGTGGACCTGTCTTGAGAAGATTCATGGGTGGCAGTGGGTCCATTTGACACAGGGATGACCAGGCAGCATCCCAGTGCATACAGACTCTATTGCATGACACCGCAACAACAGCTCTGCTGGAACACCTGGCTGACTCCCATCAGTGCCCAGCCTCCACATATTCATGACTGGACAATAAACAACAACAACAAACAGTCAGTTGGAGCATACAGTCAACTTGTACTCAATTTGCCTAGACTGGAAACCAAGATGACACTTTGACTGTTAGCAATTTGGGTACAGGAAATCTTTTTCTGTAAATTCTGATATAAAGACTACAAAGATAGAACTGTGCACTCTCTGAGGAATCAGAATTTGTTTCATAGTCCTATAAGAGGTGTTAAGGGAAGTATGGAAGCAATGCTGAAAATATAGCAAGAACCAAAATACTCAAATAAAAAGAGTAAATGAAGAAGCTACAGGAAAAGTTATTATTGAATAAATCTACTGTGTTATGCAGTGATAACTTTGCAGTATATGTACTCTCTGAGATTGAGAGTAACAGTGTCATGGTTTGACGCTGGCCCAGTTCCAGGCACCCACAAGAGCCACTCGTTCACCCTCCCCTGCCACAGCTGGGAAGAGGAGGGAAAAGGAAAAAAAGTTAACGAAGGCTTCATGAGTGAGATAAGGACCGGGAGAACACTTCAAGGGTGAAACAGGCTCAACTTAAGTTCTGAAGTGAATTTATTACTAACAGAATCAGAGGGGGATAATGAGAAGTAAAATAAGCCCTTAGAATACCTTCCACCTGCCAGCCCCTCCCTCCTTCCCATCGACAGCACAGGGAGACAGGGAATGGGGGTTTTGGTCAGTTCATCACCGAGATTTCCTTCCGCTGCTCCGGGAGAGGAGTCCTTCCCCTGTGAGGCCGTGGGGTCCCTCCCACGGGAGACAGTTCTCCGTGAGCTTCCCCGGCGTGGGTCCACTCTCAGGAGCAGCGGCCACACTGCACCTGCTGCAGCATGAGCCCTCCCACGGTCACACAGCCCTCCCAAAACTGCTGCGCCCTGGGTCTCTCTTCCACGGGGTGCAGTCCTCCAGGGACAGGCTGATCCAGCCTGGAAGCAGGGCCCTTTCTCTCCACCGGGTCTCCCACTGGATCACGGCCTCCTCCAGGCATCCACCCGCTCCGGCACGGGCACCTCCCCATGGGCTGCGGGTGGATCTCTGCATCCCCCGTGGATCCCCATGGGCTGCAGGGGCACAGCTGCTTCACCATGGTCTGCACCACGGCCTGCAGAGGAATCTCGGCTCCGGCGTCTGGAGCACCTCCTCCCCCTCCTTCTCCACTGACCTTGGTGTCTCCATGTTGTTTTCCCTCACATGTTCTCACCTCCTCCTCTTCTCTGACTAGAATCTAAAATCTTGTGACTTTGTTTTGATTTTCTTCTTAAATATGTCATCACAGAGGCATTACCAACCTCTCTCATTGGCCCAGTTTTTGCCAGCAGCATGTCCATCTTCAGAGCCATCAGGGATTGGCTCTGCCAGACATGGTGGGAAACTTCCAGCAGCTTCCTCACAGGACCCATCTTTGTGGCCCCCCCGATACCTAAAACCAGGCTGTGCCAAACCAATACAAACAGATAAGAACAAAAGAGGCAGGATATAAATGAAAGAATGGGTAATGCAGCACATCCAGACTATGCAATTCCTCTGTAGTTTTCATGGCAAAACTACTGCATGCCTCTGGTGGAATGTGTTACAGACACTTCAGCGAACTGTCTGGCAATTCTGTGACTTCTTACCAGCAATTCACATTATTTCCCTTGACAGCAAAACAGATGGCTACAGAATCATTTTCCCTCAAGCTCTGTTATAGAGTCTAAGTGTCATGGAAGACCCCAATAGACCTTCCCATTGATAGATTTTGCCAAACTATGGGGTTAGTTTGCTTTGCTTTCCATGAAGTCTACTCCCTTTCCCTTTTTTCTTCTTTGGTCACTGTCAGAATGTGATTCTACGATAACCTGCTTTGAATATACCATGCCCTGTTTAACTTGAAATGAGTGCACCTTTTCATAGTACAAAGTAACAAAGAGGAACACTGTGAAGTGCAATGGTTAGATATAAGAAACTGACAGGAAGTGTTACAAGACTCTATTAAATGTTTGCCTTTCATTACCCAGGTTCAAATACCAAATGATTCCCTGGCTTTGATAGAACTTGACCAGTGTGAAAGAGATCAGAATTCATTCCACAGTCCATATAGGCATGAGAAATGTTCTTGATAAATAGCCTGGGCAATTTTTTCATTTATTTTAATTATCAGAAATGAGTATTATGCTTAATGTTCCATAAATATATTTTAATAAATGTAATATAGCGTAGTCCATTTGTGTAAGAAAATAATTTAGGAAATTATTTTAACATACAGCTACTCTCTTATGCCTGGTATCTCTCTCTCTTTCTCTCTCTCTCGTGCACACATACATACACATACACACACTCTCACACTCTACTATATTCTAATTTAACTGGTTTTATGGCTTTCTCATTCTGGTGACAGTACCAACCATTTATGGTTTTAATGCAGTGCAGAGGCATAAATAAAATTTGCTACCAGTGTTTGAAGTAATTTTAGAAATTACAGTGCATTTTTACACTGTAAAGCATAAAGAACACTACCATAAACACCAGCATTTTTATAATTCATCCTAATTAAAAAAACCCAGTCTGCCTTTAAATTTAATTAGAATGAACCTTCTATAGGAGACACATTGGAAGCCAAGTAATTTGCATGTTTGCAGATGATACATTGTGTTGAAGACAGGCTTAGTGCCAAAAAAAATTATCTAAGACATCTTTGTATGTTAAAGACATTTTAGGTAGCAATGCAAGCTACTGATGGATGGATCCTGAATTCTTAGACCCCCATTCTGTAGATTTAAAGCCACGCAGATGTATTTCTCCTCTGATTTACTTCTAAGCAGATGGTTTCAACGTCATAACATTTTACACAAATAAGCTCAAATGACTACAGCATTGTCATTTTTCAAAAATATATCTGAACATCATGTCTATTAGAATTCCCTAATTCTCTTAAAAGGATTTATATTTAAGAGGTAAAACACTTGAGAGTAGGTATAAATAAAACTGGTTTATATCATGTATATCAATACACAGGAAGACAAAATGGTACATTTCTTAGTTTCTGTGTAACTCCATTTCTTTTCTCCCCACACAACACAAAGCACTATAACATGACAGAGATTTAAACTTTTGTACCTGAACAGTAAATGCTTTTTTGGCACAGCACCTCAGCTGTGTAAGAAGGTGAAAAAGATCTGTTAACTTGCCCCATAGAGCAGTGCCCACTAACAGGGGAGTTTAACAAATGAGCATGCAACAAAGCATAGGCAAGTTATTGGTAGCTCATGCAACATCTGTGCCTTCTTTCTAACTCTGTCCTGGATCTAAGAGTGGATCTGAGGCTCTCTGGAAACACTGATGATATTCTGGGAGGTCTTTTTTTTTTACAGAATCTTGGAACTGGTTCATCTGGAAAAGCAGTAAAGGATTTTAGCCATTTATTTAATGGTAGATGAATCACCAACATAGTGGTAAACAGTAAGAACATTAACATAGTACTCATAGTTTTGCTCAGAGGAAATCAAGAATTTCACCTACCCATAACCTGTGGCTGGCTTGGGATACTTCTGCAACCTATTAACATTTCTAGGGATTTTTTTGCAAGGTTTTATATGAATCATTTTACCTACAACAAAGAAAAAGCTGCTTCTCAAATGTCTAGTGTAGGGCTACAGTGCCCCAATGATTTTCAAAATTAATTTTATTTTGAGCCTTTGAAGATGGAAAAGTTGATTGCCTATGCTCATCTGCAGATTGACTGTATCCCTTGAGAGTCTACATGCGCCTCTCGATTTTTTCAAAAAAAGCACTGTAACATTGATTCTTGTGCTTGTCCCTGTGACCCTAATTTTGAAAGGACAGTTAATGTTGCAGAAGCTCGGAAGAACCTCCATCTTCTACAGAGGACAGCTATCTGTATCAAGTTTTTTTTAGTATTAAGTAACTTTTATTTGATGATTTCTAGCAAAGATAACTTAGGGTCTTATCATATGCATGCAAAGTTAGTGATAATATTCTATTGCATTAAATGGTCTTCAGAAGTGATTCATCCTCTTGCCACTAAGAGAAAAAAAGTGCATTTTTATCTGCATGTTCCTCTCTGTGTTAGAACTTTTCTTTGTTATTTTGGGCATGTTGGGATGTGTGTTAATGAGTCCTGATTAGTTTCAGTAGACCATTTACCTTTTATTTCAGCATGTTTCCAGACACTCCTCATAATCACTACTTCTTCATTAATCTGGGGGGAGACTTGACTATTAAGCAAACTTTGGGAAGAGAGCAGTGTTTTAGAGGCATTAACCTTTATGTGTTATTGCTAATGTTGTCAATTCACCATTATTTCCCCGTTCAGCCTAAGTCTGTCTCTTATAATTTCTGTCACCTGGACATAGAGTAGGACTGATTTTATACGGCTGTGATATCAGCCACAGATTTTGTGACAATGCCGAATCTTAATTCTTTTAGACATATCTAACCTTTTAATAAGCACTTTAATAGCATATTGTGAATGCACTAGTCAGTTTTCAATAGACCTTAGAATATTTCAGAAGTCTTCAACAAATGCTGCTTAAGATCATATTACTTTCTGGCGTCAGCTGATGTTAGCAGTGATAACATTATGGTGCTCTAATTTATTTTGTCAAAATGCTTCTTGAAATATTAAGCATTACTTCAGGCTCGGAACAAATGAGCTTATGACAATTACAAAAAAAAGACTTCAAGTTCCTTCTCCCAAAACTTTTCCTAGTTTCATTCAATGGCATAAATTTCAAATGTACTGGCATCCAACCCTCTATAGATGAATGTCCCATAACAGAGTTACAGCACAGCCAGTTTGCTTCTGGTCTGCTGTCCTTCTAACTCCGAGAATATTGTGCTACTTTCTAACAGAGACTGGGACAGGCGGAGGGTGGCTCATTATAGTACCTTTCTCCATGATCTATTTTGCTATCCATAACATTCTATAAATCATATTTTGTAATTCAAAACTCAGTGGAATTTTGCAGGTGAATTCATAAACTGGACTTGTGTTTCAAGGTGCCTATATTTCCTTTGGAAAACTTGGCTGTAAATGCAAAGCAGCTGACCTCGAGGGTATCACACCCTGTCATGTCACATTACACCTCTGAAAGGCAGGACTTGCACTGTAGGACACAGTCACGTGAAAGATCCTGGATGCCTTTGAGTGTCCCAGCAGGTAGCTGCTGAAGATGTGAGTATCCATAATGGCTGGTAGGCAAATTGCAGAGTGCTCACTGAAGCCCATAAACTTCATTGTGTTTGGGGTCAGTGAATTAAGACGATGGATCACATTCTTAGCTCCAGCCATTTAAATGGATATCTTGCACAAAAGCCTGTGGCAGGCCAGTCATTCACCTCCCTGTGGGCTTATTGTGCAAATTCTGTCCAAAAGACAATGTGCAAAAGTTTGACTTGTCCTGGTAACCACAGAAATTTCTGAAAATTTCAAAACAACTAATTAGTATATAAAACAAATAGGTATCCAATAGTTTCAGCAAAGATTATGATCATGTCATCTTACAGCTTACCTAAACAATCCTTTTCGTGCATCCCTTCTTTCATGCATAATACAAGCAATATTTCTAGTTCATGGAAGCTGTAATTTCCTGGCACACATAATAACAGTACACAGTGAAAATGAGTCAAGCCTGATGCCTTTTTCTGTAAATTAGTCAGTTATAATACACTCTCACAGCTCTATTAGAGCAGCAGACCTAGAGGCAGGATTCTTGACCCTGGTTTTATCATTTACGAACAGTTTAACTTCAGTTGACTTCAGCTGATGCCAATAAGGCAGTAGTAGAGTCTTATTATGTTTTTATTTATATATATAATCTATATTTTTAAAATGTCACAATGTTTGTGCTTAGTTGAGGATCTTAAAAAATTATCATGTTAGAACATTCTATTCAAAATATTCCAGCAGCTAAGCACTGCTTCTAAGGCTGATATGAGTTCTGAACAAATAGTTTTGAAGATCTCTACATTTGTATAAAATGTCTAGTGTATGAGATGATTTATAGACTAGAGAAGGCTTATTTCAGTACTATTTTAGTTATGAACTAAATCTAATAATATCCCCTATTCTAGCCTTATTGTTGTTCTCACAATAGTTGACACTGGAGTATGGCTGCAGCTCCCTGCTGTGGGGCATTCAAAACTTCATGCAGCCTTATTTTGGTACAACTTATCTCTGTTATGTTCTCTGAGATTAATTGTGCGTTGTGGTTTGGCTGCACACATTTACTTCTTATACGTAATATTATGTTCCAGGATGAGCCACCAAATACAAACCTGAAATCTTTGGGCCTTGTAAGCTTCATAACCCATAAGCCACCGCTGCATGAACTAAGATTCAGCTGGTATCTCAGTCATCAAACCCTCACAGGTCCAACTGACAGAGATATAACAACCATGACTATGGCCATCATTTTTATTCTCCAGTCACTTAAATACAGAGAAAAGGGTAGGATTTCATTTAATCTCATTCCTGTATTCCTTCGTGTATTTCAGTATACATGTAACGTCATTGTTAAAAATTTAGTCATTCCCTTAATGCTAATGGAAAAGTTGAGTTCAACTGTCAGACAAACCCAGATTTATTTTATATTTGTTCCTCAGCTGGTGCAAAATTGCACTACATTAAGGCAATATATAGCTTGTGAAGAACAACTCCCTCTCCCAGTGTAAGGACTGGGACACTTCTGGAATTTCTTTCAGATATAAATACTTGACTGGGATTATGAAACAAAAGGCCTGCAGTTATTTACATAAAGTAAAATAAATTAAAATAAGCTTAAAGCTCATTAAACACTTATACTATACCTGTTATAATAACACAGAAAAAAAATTCCAAATGTTCCTGAAAGTAGATGCTTTTTCTGTGATATTTAAATGAATGGGTGGTGCATTTTGTCCATGAGCAACATCAAAGTGTGCTATTCATGTGCTGGGATTAATGCTCTTTTATTGCTGGAGTTAATCATCGTGCAATCATATGAAGAAAGTTAAGTTAGCTTTTACAGAGGAAGAAGGAAAATCTCTGGTGTTGCTATTTATGTCTGAAGTAAAAGAAAATCTCCCTGAGAAAGAGAAGAAATCTTTTTAGTTTTATGTCTCATGGGAAGGTCTGTGCACATAACCCAAGGCAGTTTCATGGCACCTGTGGCAGACAATGGAGAATTAAAAATGCTCTAAGTCACACTCATTAGATTTTGTCAGTATGAACTTCCAGTGCAGTAATACTAATAGAACAGAAAATCTACAATTAATAATGAGAAAGGGAGTCTCTAGCAGCTTTGGTTTCCCATGACATTTGAATTATTCATTAGAAATTATTACATAGTAGCCCAGATGAAAAAATATGTCCCTCAAATCCTAAAATCTCCAATACCAGCAACAAAAAGCCATTTGTTATTTCTTCGTAAGAGGGTAGTGACAGTGAGAATCCACTAACCAGTAAGATAGTTTTCCATTCAGAGCTAATTCACTGATCTGATAAAAAGGAAACTCCTTTCTTATTTTGTACTTAAATTAAATGTCCTGGTGTTACAGAATTAAAAAGAAGTACATTAGACTGTCTGAATTATTCACAGGCAACTGTGGTGATAAAGAAAGGCAGCAGTCACAATGAACAGAAATACTATTAATTCCTTTTCAGACTAACATGCAGAAAATGTATATAACAGTAAACGGACACAGAGGCTATGGTAAATCATACTGAACACCTGATTGCAATCTGTTATTCACAATATAGGCTTCTCTCCTCCTGCCTTTGTCTCATTGACTGAAATTGGACACTATGATTGCACCATGTTCAAGCATTAAAACAATGTTTGACCCCTGTGAAACACTTTTTTTTCAAGAATTCACAGTTTCCACTTGGGATAGCATTTGGGTTATTATCCATTGCCAGCCCCTAAACTCTTCATTAAGCTCCTCTCAGGGTTGATGTCAGCAGTGGAGGCATCCTCTAGTTCAGGATGGCCTTGGCAAGACTTTTCCCAGACATCTAAAAATGCTCTCTCACCACACCTGCTCTGAGCTCAGCTGTCTTGGGGCTTGTTCAGCTCTGCTCCCAGCCTCCTGCCTTCAGATGTCACCTGGGCATCCCTCTCTTCTGCATCAACTTGCTCATGCTTCAGTGGGGAGGATCAGTGACCAAAAGATGATGATCGAGAACTTTCTACACCATAATTCCAACTATAAATCCCATATTACAGACCCTTTGTTATTCCTTCCTTTACTGTTCTATATGTCATATGCCTAAAATCATCACTGCCAAGTTCAGTGCTCCATAGAAACAGAATAAATATCAAAATGGTTTATAATGTAAAGACTTCTGTGTCACTCGTCTTGGAGAAGAAACAGCTGACTATGAATTGCTTTGGACTTTAAATAGCAAACTAGTGGTAAAAATGCACCTGAGACTGGAACAAAGATTGTGGCTGTTCTTGAGAGGTTTATAAGATATTAAGTAGATAACATGAAAGAAACACTCAAAGAAACAATGAGCTAATAAGATTCACACTAATTAACAGTGATACAGAGATACCAGTCCCCGGACATGTGCCAGATGTATTGATGTTGTGTGCAAAAGCACAGGCTTCATAGGCTGCCTTTTCACTTCAGTACAAGAAGTCCATTTTTACAGTGCTGCTTATTACTTATTTTCAGAAGAAATAGGACAAAAAGCATTAGTAAAAAGGGTGGGCAGGGCAGGGGGGAAGTGAGAATTGGGCTATCAATTCTTGTACATCAAGATAAAGAATAGTGAGTTAAAAGGATGGAAGAGTTTCAGAAAGATTTAAAGATGCAAGATCACTGTGGCAAAAATGTCTCATGCAATCCACAATACAAGAGGAAGCCAAAACCAGCAGAAGTGTAAGAGAATAAAAGCATAATATTAGGTAGAGTGAGCAAATAGCATGTGAGTAAAAACCAGGAATATGAAGGAATTCAGCTAAGTGTAGAGCTTGGTCTTGCACAGCTAGAGACAACTAGACCTAAATCAAGTTTTTGCTTTGCTTATATTGCTGACATATTTTCTCATTTCAATGAAAATATGTTTCAGGCTTATGATTATTTAATGTATGTCAGATTTGCATACTCAAGCAAAATGGATTTTATTACCCATTTGCATATTGAAGGTATTCTGGAAAGTCTCCTAAAGAATTGGCATAGCTGACTGAAAGGCAGAATATTCATGCTGTGAAGAATGTCAGCATTAAAGCAGAAAAACGTTGGATTTTCCAATTTAAAAAGAAAAATAGAATGTTCAATACTGCAAATTTGCTGGAGGTATTCTGCCACCACAGCTTAAAAGGTATGTTAGCTAGAGAAAAATTCTCTTCTGTCCTGTGTCCCTTTTGAATCAGCATAGCTTTGTTCACTGTCTTTCCTATTTCTCTGCAGTGAAGGTTTTGGTCCTCTACTGCTCCAGGGCCATTTATTTAGCCATTGCATTTTGAAATCAAAAGGGTCTCTCTATGTCTTCAAAGTTTTCTACTTGAAGAACATGAGTTCCAAAGTTATTTCAAAAAGTAGAGCTAGGAGTCACTTAGGCCAATTAGAAAATATTTCCTTAATAAAATTCACACACTGATTAACCAGCTTCCTTTCCACAGAGACTGTGACATTCTGTTCCAACAAAAGCAGCAGAGCTATTTCTGTGAGATGGAATTTGTCTTTCAGAACTTCACCAGAATTTGAGCCAAGAGTGGCATTTTGTGCATGCAGCAAAACAGCCTTTGTCTTTTAAGGCATTCTGCATTGCAAGAAGAGGTTGTGAGTTTGGGGGTTTTTTAACCTGCAGAAAGATTTTACAGTATTACCATTTTGTTTCTCAAGGTGTATAGAAATTTTCCATTTCTATAATATTCAGAAACCTGAGATTTAAACAACAGAAACTCTAAACTCAGGTCTAAAGACCACCTCTGGTTTTGCTGTTACTCAATTCCCACTCTAGAGGAGGTGCATAGCACTTCTCAGTATTTTAAACAACTCAGACTTCCAACAGATGAAATGCACAAAGCTTGTTTACATGGAGCTGTCTTAAACTTACAACTTACTGCTATTTTACCTCACATAAAACACTACTTAAGGTCTAGGTTTTAAATGTCTATCTAATTTTTCTGAATTACTGTTGGGAGAAGTCTGGATGGAAATAAGAGCATAAAGAACAGTGAGTGACCAGAAAATATCTCAGAAGCTGGCTGGATGACGAACAAACTTAACAAGGAAAACTTGTTTTCAGTTGAATTTCTCTAAACTCATCTTGAGATAAGGAAATGTAAATACAACCAGTTAGAGAAAGAGCATGATAACATTACCATAATTTGGAAGTCAAGTTTGTCAGTAAAACGGGAAAGCAAATTGGATGTAATCAGAAGAGTCTAGACGAGAGAATGTTACAACCTCATCAGCCCCTGCCAGTTGATGTGCCAGTTATGCCATGCACACTTATTGTTGGCTAGCATATCCTGAATCCATAACAGGCATCTGCACTAGCATATTAAATAATTTTTTTAACCATTAGAATGTTGAGATTTCCACAAGCAAATGAGTGTTTGAACAGTTTCCACAACTATTTCTATTACACTTCCTTCTTGCCACCTGCATTAAACATCTATTTAGACTCTTTTAGCCTGATGCATTTTTTTTTCTCCTTTCTGCAGGAAGAAAACAACTTAGATTTACAACATAGTGTTTCATTACAAGACTTTAAAGAAAAATAAATTACAGAAGTGTGATATCATGTAACAGCATAATAAACCACTGGTAAATTATTAAGTGCTGGGTAGTAGATTTTGTCATTCTTTATTAGAGTATTAACTGTCTATTCTAATCCCTGACAGGGATTTTGTATTTTGTTCTTTGTTTTATAATGGTGCTTCATTTACTAAGAACTTCTCTGTGGCTGAGATTTTAGGGTCTGCCAGCCACACAGATGCTGCTCTTCTGCATCTGCATGTTGTCACAGCGTCACTACATAATACTGTGCCTCTGAAGGCTATAAATAAGTGATTAGGAAGGCAAGGGTCAGGATCTATGCCCTTTTGAACCCACATTGCAGCACTTAATGGGGGCTCCTGATGTATTGCTCCTTCCTCTGTACTTCCAATGATCTTAAAGCTCTCTTTAGATTATGTCACACATTCACTCTCCTCCCCACTCATCCTTCTCCCTTCCCTTCTCCCCCACTGCTTGGCTTATGATCTAACATAACATAATTCAGTGAGAAATAGCATGATGTCGGAAAACCAAAAGGGAGCATTTTCTCCACATCAGATATTTGTTATCAATTTGAGCAAAGAAACTAATTCCAAATGCATGTAGACACTGGATTGTTGTCAAAGAAACCTCATTTATCGTGCCAAAGCTATTTTATTTTCACATGTGTTGAATAATAAGAATGTAAATTGGCCCTTGGTGGTGAGGGTTTTTTTATTTCACATGGAAGCATCAATGCTGCTTTAATTCTGCTTAATTAGGACCAATTTAGCATGCAGAGGATAGAAAATATTGTGAACATCTATTTACCAGTTAGTATACTTCTTGACCAGGCACTGAACAGATAAGCTGTCATTATGAAATGAAAAAAGCTGTATGCATACAAATGACCTTGCATTAAGAATCATCTAGTTATATTGTACCAAATAAAGATGTACAGAAATTCAGATTTTAAAGATCCAGTTTCAGGTTATGTGTAATTCATGAGTATTTTCTTTTTCTTTTTCTAAAATTAATTGTCTCAGGACCATATAGTATTTTTGAACAGCTAAAATTCTAATTCTGATAAGTGTTTTAAAACTGTGTGATGCTAAAGAGGATGTTATTTGATGTCTTAATAACAAAATTTATTTATCATATTTATTCTGAATTATTTTGCGCCTACTTATTTTTTCATTCACAAAATACTTGGTTAATTTGCTGATTGGCACCATATAGTCCATTATGATTGAAAATAATTAAAAAGCTAGGAAACTTACAACAAATGCTTATAATGTAGAAAAGTGATAAATAGAAAACAATTCAGATGAAGCAGTAAGACAATAATTTATTTTTATTATGATTACAACCAAGTTAATTACTCTTTAGTTTTAATCCATTTTTCATCAGATTTAATCACACAGAGTCTTTCCACATGACTAGAAACCTTATTCCCTACAGAACTTGGAGGAAATTGTCACAAAAGGTTTCTAACAAGGCATTACCAAACTGATGATAGGAAATTTTGAGTTTCTTCAACACTCTTTTTTGACTTCTGAACAACTTTGGCTCTTTCCAATCCTGTTACAAACACAAGCCAGCTTTACATTTCTTTCTAAGGCTGTAGGTGAGCCATTTTTAGAGACATGCCTCAGACATAGAGATTAAGGGCCATTTCAGTAATTTATAATGGTTATCACTGTATAAGTGAAAGAACATCCCAAAAGCCAGATATATCCCAGGTGGTTTCAGTAACTGTTATGATTATGATTTTCTTGGCACGTTCTAAAGTTGCCAGGCAGCTTAAACAATGGTACCAGTCACAAAATCACAGAATAAGCAGAGTTGGAAAGGACCCTCAAGGACAGAGTCCATCTCCTGGCCTTGCACAGCAGCATCCCCAAGAGTCACACCATGTGCCCGAGAGTACTGTCCAAACGTTTCTTGAACTCTGTCAGTGTGCTGGTTTGGCAAAAACCTGGTGTGTGGAGGCAGAGGAAAAAAAAAGAAGAGCCAATAGCTAAAATAGACGATGGGCAGGTTACTAGGCCAATTAAACAAGCTGGAAACGCCTCTGTGGTGATATATTTAAGAAAGGAGAAACCGAGAAAAGTTCCTGTTCCTGCTTCCCTCCGAGGGGTGGGAAGGGAGCCCCCAGGCCCCTTCCCAGAGAGGGCCGCCAGGCCCTCCCAGCATGGCCGGGGCTGGGCCACCAGAAGAGCCACCCCGGCGCCGTGAGCAGCCGTGAGCAGCCGTGAGCAGCCGCACGGCTGGGACCACGTGGCCCAGCCTCCCCGGGGCTGGCACGGCCCACACGGTGCCAGTGGGCCCTTCCTGAAGCCAGCGCAGCCTGCGCAGAACTGAGCATAAACACCATGCAGCCGGCAATGAGATACGCGGCGAGTATTTCCCCGATTTGGAGCCTGGATGAGATCAACTGCAACTTGGAGACACCAACTTCTTCCAAGTGACAGAAAAGGAAAAGTAAGGTCACGTGAGGAAAACCAACATGGAGGCACTGAAGTCAATGGGGGAAGCGAGAGGGCAGAGCCACTCCAAGAGCCGGAGCTGAGATTCTCCTGCAAGCCGTGGTGAGGGCTATAATACAACAAACTGTTTCCCTGTAATTCATGAGGTGCATGGGGGGATGCAGAGATCCACACGCAGCCTGTGAAGAGCAGTGCTCACGCTGGAGTGCATAGATGCTGAGAGGCTTTTAAAGATTGAAGAGAGCCTTTGCTTCCAGGCTGGAACAGCTCATCCTTAAAAGACTAAACCCCATGCTACTGTGACCCACGTTAGGCAGTTGTGGGAAGATTGCATGACTCTTGGGAGGGATTTCATTGCAGCAGTTTTGGGCAGGCTATTGCTTGTGAAGGTAAAAACAACACTAAGAAAGTTCACAGAGAACTATCTCCCATGGGAAGGATCCCACGGCACAGCAGAAGAAACTTTTCGTCAAATGTAAAGGAAGACTCTTAAGAAGTGAAACACTGACCAAAACCCCACGTTTATTTCCTTGCACGGTCAGTGGAAAGAGGGAGGGATTGGAGCAGAAAGGTGTTCTGAAAGTTTGCTTTGATTGTCATTACCCTTTTTACTTTTAATTCTGTCAGTAATAAATCTTCTTTACACTGTTTAAGTTCTCTATGGATGCTGAAAAGTTAGAAGCAGAGAAATTCTTCAGCCTGTTCTCAGTGTTCTGTGAGAGCATTGCTTTCTCATGCAGACTAGACAAAAATGGTGAAGACGGTTTTGTAAACTAATTCTTTATCTTTGCACCTGGAGTTTGTTGTGAAGTGATGTTATGGTACACTGAGGAAAATATTTTAAAATGGGTGTTGAATAGCCTCCACCAATCATTCTAGGAGGTGGTTGATCAAGGGACCAATAGTACTATGCTACTCTTGCAAACCAAGTTATATAAACTGATTTATAATTAATTAAATATTCCACTTTTCCTGAACTTTGATCGTGTCGTTTTTTGCCACTCTTGGTATGAACAGCGACATCTGGTGACCCACAACGTGTACTACAACCGCAACCGGACTTAAGAGACAGACTGGGACATTCCGCAAAAGCCCGGAAGTATGCACCACTGCCCCCCCTCCACCGCGAAGCTGTGGGGATGGACCCCTAGTCCAGGCACCAGGGCGTTAGACAGAAACTGAAAAGATGGAGCATAAAGGTACAAAGGAAAGCACGGGGTTTTTTGCCTGGAAAACTGTTTTGTCGATCTCAGGGTCTAATATTTCCGATGACACTCTGTGTGATGTACTGCGTTGGGCAGGAGACCATGGCTTTTCAGCAGAACCTGCCACTGCATTTTGCTTGGAAACTTGGAAACTGTTAGGGGATAGATTACTTCATGAGGTCACATACAGAGATATGGAGGCGTGCGAGCTGCTTCGTGCATGGCAGTTTTTATTTGATGCCCTAGAAGAATTTCATGAGGGACAAGATGGACAAGAACTGCCTGTTTTGGAGGGTTCTGAGGCAGATGCAATTTCCAAGGGACTTGAGCCATCGGAGAGTGCAGAGACTCAGGGCAAGGTGGGTACTGGGTCTCCAGGACCATCTCCTCCTATACATCCCTCTCCGCGCGAGTCTGTGACGCCGAAATACCCCTCACCTGCCAAACAGCTAGCAAAAATAACCAAGCAACGTAAAGAATTGGAGTGCCCCCCACCCTTCACCCCAGCGGCGCCCCCCAGTCCCCCGCAGCACAAACGGCTGCACTGCAGTTTTCACCGCAGCCGGCAGCAGTGGGACTTGTCCCGACGGTTGCTGCACATTCGGCCCTGGCGTCGCTGTTTCCCCCCCTGCAGCCAGCCCTAGCGGCACCACAGCCGCCTTTAACAACTGGCATAACGGCATGGTCTCCTGGACATGCAGCTTATGGATTTTACTCTGTAGATACGCCCTCAGGGCCCAGCTATCCTGTGCATGTGCCCGGGACGGCCTATCACTTTGCGCATGCGTCAACGGCACCCGGCTTTTCTGCGCAGGCGTCAACATCCGGGTATTTCCCCACGCAAGCGCAGACAGGACGGTCTCCTATGGCGGAGATCTCCACGGCTCTGCAGGACATTTCGTGGCAGTTGACAGAGCTGCTGGACGTGTTGTTGCAGAAACTAGCTGCCAGGCCCGCACCAGGGCGTCCCGAGCTGGCTACGCAAACCGGCGCGGCAGCCGCAGCCACGGCGGTAAACTCAGCAACGGCAAACCCAGAAGTAGCAGCACCTGCACAGACCCTGGTACCGCTACAAGCAACGGCATCTCAAGCTGCACGGTCGTGAGCGGCTACGATGCTACACTCCATGCAATCGTCTACAGCCTCCACCGCTATGCCATCCGCTGGTCCAGCGCCCGTGTCTAAGAGCTAAGAGTTACTGTTAATCAGTAACACGGCTGCCGCGCTTCTGGGACGCGGTTAAACTGTG
>VZTE01002398.1:15202-151478 GCA_013397775.1 Eulacestoma nigropectus
GGGGGTGCGGGGGCTGGTGGGGGGAAACAGGAGGTCGGGTAGTGGCAGCGTGGATGCGAGTGGGGAGCCCCACGTCCCCGGGGAGCAGCTCAGTGGCCGGGCTGTGGCGTTGCCGAGGAGATAAACGCCTCTTGTGCCTGGAGAGGGGACACGGGACAAAGGTTCACCTGACTTGGGCCAGGGAACCGGCGGCACTCAGGCTGCGAGGGGCTCCACTCTGCGCTTCTCGAGTGGGACAGGTGGGGCTGGCCCTGGCGGACTTTAGCGGGGGTTGAATCGGGCCCCGTGGGTTCCCTGTCCAGAGAGCCCGAGGACGTCTCATGGGCCGGCAGCGATGCGGCGGGCAGCCCCAGAGCCAGGCTTGTCCCCAGGGCTGTCGTGCTCTCCATCCTTGCTCCACTCCCTATGCCGTTTATTTTTGTCCAGTAGTGACCAAATGGCAACTTCTATGACCTAAGCTGCAGTCTGTCTGCTTGCCTACCTTCCTTCTCTAACGATGTGTTTCAAGTCATTTTGAGGGAAGTCAGCTACTTATGGGAATTTGAAAAAGCGTGACTGCCTTTAGAAATATTTTTAGGAAACCTGTGAAAATGTTCAACTTGGTAACACAGTATTTTTGCCCCTGCACAAAACACAAAATACGAACAAATTTAAAGGAATACCGCAGAGGGGAAGAGAAATAAATCCACAGTCATTCAGCAGTAAAACAAAAAGTCAGAAAATTTTCTCCTCTTAAACAAGTAGTCACGGAAGAAATCTCTTTTCTTATATCAAAGAAGAGTTATTTTAAAGAGTGTTCCTAATGGAAGGGCCTTTGTATTTTCTGCTCCAACAGGGGGGTTCTGTATTTTGCGGAGTATTGTTGTACCACCAACACAGGAAAAACACCATTCGAGAAGCCAGGAGTGTTGACACACAATTTAAGAGTGAATTTCTTAAAGAACAGTTTACCTCCACCTGACAACAAGGTGCTAATAGAAACAACATTTAGAATTTTGCCACTAGACAGAATACCTTCTGAACTTGTAAATAAAAATAAACTCAACAAATATTATTCTCATTTTGCAATCTTTACAATACAATTACTGAAGACTGCTAAGATCACTCCACTGACCCTCAACCATACTACACATATACTGCCAAACTGAATTCCCTTATTATTTCTCAGAGCCAACACTTGCTAAAAAGAGGAATGCAGAGTCACTAATTTAAATGTTAGCTTTCTAGAAAAAAAAAAAAGAAAAGAGAAAGAGAAAGCAAGGAAAATGGTGGTAAGCTGTCTTTTAAAATTAAATAAATTTGAGAAGTCTGCAGGAAAATGGCCTAAGGGTGACTAGACTACTGTTGTCTTTTCTTCAGCCTACAAGTCTTCTGCAGATTATTTTTCTCCAGTATAAATGTAATTTAATAGCTGAGATGGATATTGTTTCACTTTCAGCTATCTGCTCTATACTCCGGTCTCATTCTACATTAGATGATTACCTTACTGTCCTATATGCACAATTTAAAGGGAATTACCTATTACTTCAATTATTTGTTTCTTATCAACTGATGTTACACTACAAGGATTTGCATTGAAAGGACACAAAGAAAGAGCAAGTCATGGCACATTGCCAAATAAAAGAGTAATGTTCTGGTGAATTTAGCCCAAATAATTTACTGCTATATAAAAGTGGAAAAGTGGAAGGTGAACCCTTTGACCAATAAATCTCTTCTGCATGTGAAACCCTTATCTTGTCCCCTCCAATATATTCCACACTAGGAAGCCATCATCATTGGCTCTGGTTTGTTATTTGTAAACCTTGATCTTCTGCACTCGGTGTCCTAAATATGGATAATTAGCATCAGTTTATCACGCCTCTGCATATTTTCTCCTCTCTCCAAACATGCATGCTTCTATTGGCTGCCATTCTGTCACAGAAGATTATGGAGACAGATTGCAGAGAATGAATGTGCTAAACGAGATTAGGAAGGAATAGAAATAGCAACTTGGCCAATAAATTCCTCGTGAGAGCCTTATCATACAATTACACGTTGACTTGTTTCACACTCTCCCAGCCTCTTAATCCAACGCCCCCACCAAGAATAAAATTTCACTAATTTCTGAATTACTGCATATCCTCATGACTTGTCACTGAGAATGGTTGGAAGGAGCAACACGGTCGAAAATAGCACATCAAACTTCCAAAAAGAAAAGAAACTTTACAGACAGAAAGAGTTGTGGCTTTAAACCGTTTGTGGCCACACGCAGAAGTTTTTGTACAGAAGCAGTTTGAAGGGCCAGGACTTCAACATCAAGACATGTTCCTCTGCGCTTTTACTCCCTAACTCTTTACATCGGAGGTTACCCTGTCCTTAGAGGGACTTGGGGATCAGAATACAGTGCGTTGATGCTGCTAAACTGTGTGCCTGCTGTGCAAACGACTCCCCAATGAGCCCCTACAAACTCGTCAGAAAGCAACGGCGAAAACGCCTACTGCCGTCATCAGTTTCTGGGATATTCCTGAAAATTGTGGTAATTGAGAAGACGCCAAAAGCGTGACAGCAAAGTGAGACAAAATCCTGCTGTACTCACAAGAAACATCTACCAGCTCTGTGGAGTTAGTTTTGTCCCTTCTGCCGCTGTTATTTCAATGTGGGCATCAAGAAAACATGATTTCCATGACGTAATTCAGAGGCATGGGTAAAACCTTCAGGAGACATCGTCTCTGGAAATGCTGGAAGTCTCCATTTCCCCCCTTATACTAGCCCAAGGGGAGGGCGTGCAGAAAGTATTAATGTTGTCATAATGTTATTTTCATTGTTTTAGATACATGTAGAAGAAGGACATAAATTGAATAGAAAGTCCCAAGACTGGAAGATAAAGCCTTGCTCAGTTGATCTGTACTCATAGACTTGATGTCACAGTGCACTTGTCCTATAATTTTAGATTTAAGGACATTTTACAGTGTTTATTACAGTGAATGGACTTGCTTTAGAAAGGAATGTGTTTTTATAACTCGAGTAATTGTTTCCTCCTAATAAATGTGAATCTTCAACCCCATACAGAACTCGGATAAAAAGTATGGTGAAGGTGTGCTACGTATTCCCAAGTCTTTTAGTGTCACTCCTGCCTGTGCAACCACATGCTGGGAATGTAGGAGAGAATGGATACATGTCACAAGTGCTAAGGATGTTAAAAATAAACTGATTCCCTCGAATGGGGAGTTTACTGCACGCTCTTCCCCAGTGTGGAAGTGATGCGGGCTGCAGTGGAGAATCCCCTCTTCCCCCGAGCTGGGGACCATGGAGTGGCCACGAACCTTGGGTATGGCAAACATGTCCTGCAAGTACCCCAGAGCCTTGGCCCTCTTGAGTTATCCTGAAGTGGTTTTAGTGATGGTGGAGTTGGTGATTTTTTTTTTTTTTTAACCTGCCCATTACTTTTCTCTTGCTATCTCCCAGAGTTTTGTTTGGTACTAAACCCTTCCAGATGGAAAACTAGACTGCAGATGAGAGTCACACTCATCCAGAGTCTTAAAAAACCACACCACTGCAGAAAAGATTGAGATGAGAATAGCGTGACCCTGTGAGATAGCAAGACAGCCTGCTACCAGTTTGCTGCCATAAGAACTACTGCGGTCACATAAAATTTTAGTAACTCTCCCTTATTTCCTTTTTTTTTTTCTTGTTGTAGCCATAGGCTTGCATACATATTCATAGGCACATATATCTATACACATACACACACACGCATATATATGTGTGTGTGTACATATATATATATACACACACACACACACATATATATATATATATATATATATGTAATGTACACACACATCACCCGAATGAATTGGTTAGCATCGGGCAGAGAGGCGTTTGCCATTAATCTGGGAACAAACCGCTAACCTCGGTGACTGGTATTTTAGCTTTTCTTTTCTCGCTTCTCTCAGTGTGGGGAGAGCAGTAAAGCTTGTGTGGACTGATTGTGAGGGGCTCTGCTGGAATTTGGCAGGCCAGGGGCTTGGAGAGAAGCCCCATGCTGACTCCTATTCAGCGGGCCAGTTTTCTGCGAGCTTTGGAAGTTTCACTCAGCCGTGCACTCAATGGCTTCACAAAGCTGATTACAAGCTTCAGCGCATTCCTGAAGGAGCCAAAAGCGACGCAGGTGCAAACGAGCCGAGGGAGCCCCTTATCCCGGTGACAGAATGGGACAAGCTGGGAAAGGCTTGGACCACACAAATCCAAGGCTCACCAGGCAGCAGCAAGCCTGCCTTGGGAACCGGGGATCATTATCCGCTCCATTCAGCGGGGACCCAGCGGCGGCAGCGGCACGTCCCAAGGCTGGGGACGGGCTTTCCATCCCGCCTGGGAGCAGAGCCGTTTCACCTGGCATCCCCTCTCCGCTCGCCTCGCGGCTGCCTCAGGCATGAACCTGAGGTACCCCTGCTCCCCCGAAATGATTTGTATCCCAGCATCTGTTAAGTCTTCAGCCTGCCGCCTGAAGTACCTTGCCGTTTTTTTCACCATCGCCCCATCCCACACGAAAATCCTCCCTCCTGTTCGTCTTCCCTTCCCCAGATAAACACGGTGCTAAGGGTCTGTCTGGAAGCCCAGCGCAGAAAACGCACTGATCCGAAATGGGAGGTTTCCTCCCAGCTGAAGCTTCTCTAACAAACACCCTATTTTGAAGCCTGCCTTTAATTCCAGAGAGAAGCCAGCCGAGAGTGCACCCTCCTCCCCTCCCAATTACTCGAGCCACCCGATTCCCACAGAAACCTCCCGCAACACAAACGCCTGGTGAATGCTTTCTGACTCTGTGAAAGCAGCCCACGGTTCCTGCCCTTCCTGCCTCCCCGGCGAGCGAGGGGGTGGCGAGGAATCGAGGGGGGTCTTGGTGCCGGAGAGGGTGAAGCGTGATTACTTTTAATTAGGGGTTCTCGAAAGGAGTTCCTCTCGCCTCCGCTCCCTCGCCCCCTTTCCTCGCTCTCAGCCTTTCCCCTGCAGCCGAGAGAAGAAGCTGCACTTTACTTCCCTGAAAAATTAATTACGGCCCTTCCCCGCTATCAATTACGGAGGAATCAGCCTTTCCTAGGGAGAGGAGAAATAATCAAAAGGCTTTACAGTCTTGCTGGGGGGGGACGACCTCGGACTGCCGAGCACATAATGCGGCAAGGGGACTGCCGCGCTTCTGGCCGCTGGTTTCATATGCAAATGGCGAGCTGCCTCGAAGTTATCATTATGGTTTTATTTTTTTTCCCTTAATGTTATTATTGTGTCGGAGTTTTAATAGCCACATGCTCTACCCTTCCCTTTCAGCGAGGTTTCCTTGGCGATCAGCCACGCCGCTTCTTCCCCGGGCGCGTTGCCCCCGCCCCAGCGCCTGCCCCACGTCCATGTTAATTTCGCCCTATGGAAATGAAAGCGGCCCGGCCGGGCAGCTGATATTAAAGCGATCCCCCGGCCCCAGGGCTCGCCCTCCCCGCTCCTCGCAGCGGCCGTGCCTCCGCAGGAGCGCGGCGTGTCGGTGCCGTGGGCCCCCCCTGCTCCCCGAGCCCGCCGCCCCTTTCATGCCTGTGAGATGCTGGGGAGGCAGCGGTGCGTTTGCTTGTGCGGAGCACACCGCCTGCAAGCGGTTGCCTTGGCAGAAAGGTGCAGCTTTCTGATGTTCTTTTGTCTGATAACTAATTCAAGTTAATGCGATCTTTATGTAAAGCTAACAGCGGATAATTGTCTATTTTCTCGCCAACAATCTCCATCACAATCACTTATCTGGAAACCTGCGGTTGTATTAATCGTTATATTCCCCGAGATAAGCGTCTCTCGAATTATCAGTAAACACTGGAGGGAAATTAAACAAACTCCAGAGCCACTTAAGTTTCCTCTGCAGCTTTTAGCCGCCTTCTCGGGAGGAGGGGGAGTCGGGACGACGACACCCCTCAAACCAACTTGGGACTGGAACATAACATGAAAGGGGTGTGTGTGGGTGTGTATGTGAAATAGTGAAGAAGGGCCTGAAATTTTGGGTACTTCTGAAGAGTCAAGTCCTGCTAAACGCGCCTTCCCTTCGAGGTGCCCTTGTTGGCAGACAGACACACACCTTACGCCCCACTCGTTGGGCCGAGGTCGGTCTTTAGCGGCCCCTGGGACCTTGTTGGCAATTCTTGTAAATTATGTAATTAAGTGCATTAGTCTCTACAGGGGAAAGACGAGCAGCTAGGAGAGAATACACCCAGAGATTAAGCAGGAGTCGCATGGCTTTAGGTCTGATACACGAGGAGAAGAGAGTTCTGCTGCCTTCCTAGAATCACCGTATTAGCACAATTATTGGCAATGTTTATACTAGAGAGTGATCTGAACCCCAGGAGGGTAACCGAGAGTGCGAGAGAGCGAAACTACTGTGGGAATATGTTCTACTGCTCAGATCCCATCAGTTCTGTTAGGTGTAAAGAAATTATAGCAAATTGTGCTGGAAACCCCTCCAGGGAAAACATACTTGTATGACAAAGATTTTGTCTTTTTGAGATGAAGTCAAAACATCGGTGTCAAATGAAACTCATTTTAGGGGCACTGCCGTGTGTGTGTGTTTACGCGAGCACCTGGGGGGGGGGGAAGAAAAAAAGCAGCTTAAACCATGACATTTCAGTGGTGAATCTCTGCCAGCAGAGAGTTTACAACTTCTTCGGGAAGAGCGAGGCGTCCTCCAGCCTCCCTTCACTGCCCGCCCGGAGCCCGGGCTGAGGACACCGCGGTCCCGCCCGGCCGCCGCAGGGCTGGCGGACAGCGCTCTGCGCGCTTCGCCCTTCTAGGAGGGTTTTCCACTTCGAAACTGCTTTATGAACGTTAACTGAGTAATCCTGGCATTTAGTTAGCAGACACCAAAGAATTCCAAAACTCGCCTCTATTATGAGCTTTATTTATATTCGATTTAGGTTTTTTTTAATTTTTTTTTTTTTTTGTAAGCAAACTTTTATTCACGAAGGTTTCCAAGGGCACGACTCGCATCTTAACCTGAGGAAGCTGAGGTCTAGGATGGAAAAGGAAATAAAAAACAAAAAACAAAAAAAACCAAACAAAAAAAACCACCAGAAAACAAAACAGAAAAAAAAATCCCCCCAACATAACCAAACACAAACAAAACAAAACACCTCAACGAAAGACACAAGCCTCCTATAACTTTTTTGTGTGTCATGGCAGCTCATTTCCAAATATGATCGCTTTCTTTAAAAAAACCCCAAACAACTGCTTAAATTCTCGAATTATTTCACTTGAGCTTAAAGTTCCCAGGGTAGCTTTTTCTTATGGCATTTGAGAATCATCCCACTTCATCTCTCACCTGAATCTTGTCATCTGTGCCATCTTGAAGTGATCTGTGAACAATGCTGGTCCCTTGGACAGCCCAAGCTGGTCAATCAGGCAGAACAGACTATGCAAATGGAATGGAAAGGCGAAGCGATGAAGAACAGTGGCCCCCATTGTCTTGGGCATTTCAAAGCGAAGCCCAGCTGCAGCAGGCGTTGCTGTCTCGGACCCTTGGTTGCTACTCTAATGTCATCATTGCAAAACATCACATTTTGAAAACTCTACAGTCTGAATGCATGATCAGCCCTCCACAAAGATTTCACTTTGCCGTGACATCTTTCGAAGTCACCCCAAAAAAAAAAAAAAAAGAGTAGGGGAAAAAAAAAAAGGAAAAAAAGTACCACCACAACTGGGGACTGGGATCCCAGCCACATTGCCCGCTCACATCCCGCAATCTCGCTCCCTCCACTCCTAACTGCAGTGCAGCTGACGCCTTTTGCAACCTTTTGGTGAACGCCTCGCCTTTCGTGTTGTTTTTAGCGTCGAATCGGATGATGATTTAAGTTGCATTTAACTTATTTTCTGTCGGGTCTCTTTCAGGCACTCTAATGAGCTAATGCCGAGGAAACGTTGCTGTGAGCCGGCAGTGAAGTATTTATTCACAATTGCTTCCAAAACTTCAGATACGTGCAGCTTTAAAAGAGTGAGGCAATGTCTTTGCGAGTGATTAAACCAGCAACTAAGCTGGGTATTTATGGGTCCGTTAGGAGTTTTTGTGAATACTCGGTTTCTTAATACACTCATGCAGTTGTCGCTCCTGAATATTGCTGCCAGCCCTGCTCCAGCTTCGCCTCCAGGCACTGGTCCCAAAGTTAGCTCTGCCATGAAAAACGAACTTTCAGTTCAGTAAAGCTGGGGGATGTCAGATGATGAATGTGCATTTTCAAGGGACTAAATCATTGCCCGTGTTTCACTTATTGTTCCTTCTCATTTTCTTTTGTCTGTAGGTGACATTTGTGATCACCATGTGTGAGCAGAGGAAACTCCCCTCTCTTCCATCCTCATGTCAGGAGCCTGTGCTCAAGGAGCAAAGGTCTGTGCCACCGATATCTAAAAACGCTGGGGGCTGTCTTTTCCTCTTCCCAATCTCTTATCTCACAGGAATTAGTGAATCCAAAGCTTCTTCTCCAGTGATAGTCTTACTCCAGTGAACCTACAGAGATGGATACTGCCCAGCCTCTGACACTGCCTATGACATAGACACAGCAATCACACATGAGAGTGGTCACCCTTCAATGCAGACTGTTTAGCGTTCATGCAGGAGCAAAGAAAGTTTCATCAGTCTCAGAGAGCTGAGCTAAGAAACTCTTAAACATATTCTTTGCAGGACCGAGAATAATTCAGGGCTTCTTTCTTACCCCTTAAACTGGCTCCTTCCCTTTAGCTTGGTTAATGCATTCTGTAACAACATCACATAAACAACAAAGGAAGCAAAGGATAGAATTATTTAAAACTAAATAATTATTCATTGTGATTGGATTGGCTTCCTGAAATTAAGGTTGCCCCTTTCAGAATGCAGTGGTGGATAAGAAGGAAAAGATGAGAATAACGAAGAAAACCAAAGAGAGATTGAAGTGAACGGCACAAATAAATTGATGCATAGGTACCATTTCATTTTCTGGCTGGAAGATCTTTCCCCTCGCCAAAGAGAGTTTTCCAAGGATAACTACTGTGTTAAAAAAAAACCCTGTTTTCAACTATATCAGCCCCATGGTCAAACAAGTAATGCAGGAACTCAGACTGCTACCTGTCTCATACAAATATTTCAGTAGATATGATAGGCACTGTAAGCACTCTTCTGTGCCAGGTATTTGTTCACTTAGCACCTTAAACCTTTACCTCCTAGACAAATGGATTCCCCAAAATCTATGTTCTAGGAGGTGCTGGACATGCCTCAGGTCTGGGTAACTCACTTATTGACTTGAATGCAGAAACCTAGAGGAAAAACAACGTTGTGCAGCCAGTGCCTATGCAGAGAACAACAGCAACACACATGGCTAGGGGCCAAATGTCCTGTTACTGTAAGTGGGTGCATCTTCATCTGGGTCTCTGCTGAAGCACTTCCAGAAAGATGTTGTGAAGGAGGAACTCCAAAGAGGAGCAGCTTCTTTTCATGCCCCCCATGTAGGTGTCGCCATGGGGCTATGAAGAGGTGGGAGACCCCTCTGTGCCCACCACAATTCCCAGCTGGTGAGATGGATGATGTCCTCAGGGCCCAGATGAAGGGTGGGGGACAGGGACCCGCAAAGTCATGTCAACACTCTTGACCCAGACGTGTCCCTCTCCTACAAGAGCCCTATTCTAAGCTCATGCTGCCAGCTGGGCCTTACCCCTTCTTGGCAGCCTGCCAGCCTCACATGCCAGGGATGAGAGCACAAAGGTGGGTTAGCCACCTCCACTCAAGCTTTTTGTCCCTTCATGAAACCAAACCAGTTCCCATCACCCCAGGTTAATGACCTTGGCTCTACTGGGAAGGAAATGGCCCCAAATCTGCCCTTTGGGCAGGGTGCTTGGATAAGCAGGGGCAACCTCCTTTCCCAGTGGCCCCATGTTGGGCAGGGGGAACTAACTGGAAACAAGATCAGCTCCTCTCTTGAGAAGCTGAACTTCACTTTTCTCTCACAGCTGGAACTTCTGCCCCTTCCCTGTACCAGCCCTAGTCCTAGTACATTCAGCCACAGTTATCTCTGCTCGTGCACTGACTGTATTTTTCATGTTTATTATCACCCAGCCCAGTGTAGTGCCATCTGGCACATGAACACACTGGGGGAAGAAAACCATATATTCAGCAAATAGAGCATACAGGGTTTAGGTTTTGTTTTGTCTTGTTTTTCTTATTCTTCCAGTTTCTGTTTAAAATTATGTGGAAAAGATAGCCAAGCAATTCTCCCTCATAAAAAATGATCAAAATTCCCAGTTATGAGATTAGAAATGATTGGAGAGCAGAGACTCCAAGAAGAGACAAGAACCCCTTTCTGCTGAAATACAGGTTCTTCTTTTTCTCCTTCTGTTTCATTTCACCTCATGCGCAGATAAGGAACAGAATAACTTTAAAATGTTTGCATTAACTCTTATTATTCAGGATTTGTTCTAGTCTTTCAAATAATTATTTTATTGTAAGATATGTGCGAGTGATGTGTAACAAATCATACTCCTCCAAAGCAGTAGAGCACTATGAGACATCCTGCAGTCCTCAAAACCTTTGCTATTTTTATTGCCACAAAAAAAATTGATGCAAAATACATCTGCAGACATAAAAAACCCCGCATAGTATTTTCAGTGAAGCTAGCACATATTGCAATGCCACCTTAATTAAAAGACAGTTTTGTAACAGAGTTGTACAATCAAAGCATATTTCTTCCCTGATAATTCATGCACTGCAACACTATCAGTTGAGTTGCCCATGGAAAAAGTACTACACCATGTATTGTATTACTTGATTCATTTTCTTTCAAATTTTACTTTAATTTTAACTTTGGCTAATTACTGTATTGTGATCTAAGTCAGCAATCTCAAATTAACTATCAATGTAACTTTTGAAGAAACTCTACAAATGCACAATAATGATTAAATTTAAATTCCTGTCAGTTATTGTGTAATGTCTACACCATGGAAAAGCAAACCTTCAGGTATTTTAATTCCATTTGCATATATAGCATTGTGGTTTTCCTACTTCATTTTTCAGAGTAGAATTCTGAACTATAAAAATACTACTGAAAAACCTCTTTGCGGTATTTATTTATTTTCTTTCTCTAAATTGAATTACAGCTTTAATGAAAATGTGAAAGGAAATAATTTTTGGGAGCAAATTGTCAGCTAGTCAGATTTCTTTGGAAAAGCAACTTGTTTTACAGGTACTGATGCAGACTGGTAGAATTGTTCTCTGATCCTGCTAAAACAGAAAAACACATTTCAGTGCAGTTGATACAGTACCTGTATGTTGAGCTTGATTCTGGTCTCACATCTGTTTAAAATTCAAAAAATCCTTTGCTCAAGCCCTGGTCCAACCCTGACTGATGTCACTGTATAATAACTTCTGGTGGGCTGCAGTTCAAGGACTTTAACACCACTGTGCCTCTTGCCACTAGGCTGAAAAAGGTTATTTTTGCTACATCTTTCTTTTCCTGTGAAACCAGATTAACTTGGAAAGAATTAGAAATGCTTGAACAGAGATACTCAAGGTTACTTTTTATGGCAATACTTTTAATTTCAAATATTTCTTACAAATAAATGCAATTTGACAGCAATATAAAAATTTGCATTTTCTAGTATATTTCCACTCATCTTTGATTTTTTTGGTGAATCTCAATTTTACATGTACGCATTCATTGCCTTATTTCTAGCAACACAGCATTGAAATTTTTATGTAAATAACAAGCAAAAAAAGAATCTATTGTAAAATACAATGTATGACAAATTCATTGAAACAAGCAAAATAATTTAAATAATAGTTCTTCAATAAATGTCAGGAAAGCAATCCCATACCTTCATTGATCAAGGCTTCTTTGTAACTTGGAAGAAAGCGATGAAGGAGGACTTCTTATGCAATAATATATGGAGCTTGTTCCAGTTGTTAAGCACATAAACAGAAATTCAGCAAGTCTTACCAAAGAAGGTCATAAACAACCACAACTGAAAACTCAAATCTCTCTCTGTTTTGTACTGTACAGGGGGGAAAAAAAAGATTTTTTTTTGGTGATGACTCAGATTAGCTCCTGTTAAACTTAGCTTTGACTATGAGAGGTGCAAAGCAAAGCAACCAGAACTTTGCTGCTCACTGTTAGAGGTTGTTTTACTTACAGGCTGGTAGAGTTCATTTCAAGTATCTCCAGCAAAAGAGGTACAAAAGAGAAATCAAAGCGGAAGAAGTAGTGAGATGCTACAAATATAATGCAGAATTGTTTTGTGTTGTTAAGCATCAAAACGGAACAAAGCAGACTTGAATCTACTCATCATTTTTCTTCATCCTGTATGCACTGAACAGGTTAAATTATAAAAAAATCCTGTCATAAATGACCTTAGTTTTCAGAGTTTACGGTATTTGCATAAATATTACAAATTTGAATACTTAGGATTAATGTAGTTTGGTTAAATGATCTATAATCTATAAAATTTTACCAGCGATCAGACAGTGGCAGAATGATCTTTCTATGTGTTGAAACTATCTTGTGCCACTTATATGGACTGAAATGGCTGAACAGACTTGCCTCATTAAACTCCATCTGGGAAGAAAACGTGGGGGAAGAAACCCCATTGTAATTAAACATCCCATCTAGTTTACCATATTAGTGTTAGGTCATCATAAATGATGGGTAAGTGAAACAATGTTTCTTTTCAGTGGTAAGTGCTTCTAAAATTTTACAAAATTTAAATGCTTGGAAATGTTTTCCAGCTCACCTACTTTCAACATCAACTTTAGCCCTTGATATCCTTTTTTATTCCTCTAACTCTCCTGAAGTGGCCTTCAAAATGCATAAGCGTGGATTTATCGTAAACTTCACTATTGCAGCTCCACTGTGGTTGTTCTGATCATTTCAGGACAAATGCGACAGTTTAAACTAATGACTGAACATCCATTGTGTTAGTGCTGTTTCCTGGTTATCTGGTTATTATTTATTTCCTGCTTGTTCTATTGTTTCTTGCCTCGCGAAGACTCCTGTTTGCTCTGATAAAATTCCTTATAACATGGCAGCAACACCAAGGGTTGGGTAAAAGGGCTCCTCTGAATGATAACACAAAGAGCATATAAAGAATCCATCACAGCAGTCAGTAGTATAATGTAATTTATTTTCAGTAGACATCCTCTTCACTACTGGATTAGTCACTTTGCTAATGAGCAAATGACCCATAACTCACAGGAGTGGGAACTTTATGTGCAGGTCTTGCCTTTACCAGTGCAGATGAACTGCAGCATCCTCACCATTATACAACACTTAGTATTTATGGCTCCTTCCAATCTTTCTTGGGCATTTCATATATTGTGGGAGTTTCAGGTGGGTGAAAAATGCAGGACCCAGTGGCAAAACAGACTTATATGGGATTTATATTTTTTATTGTACTAGAAAGCATTAATAAAAGATGCCTCTTGCATCTAGAACCCACCAGGATCCCATAAACAGACAAGGAACCATTTTTAAAAAGCAAGCTTTGTACGTGCTAATACATTCAAGATGCTATTTTCTACTACTATGTACTAGGCATCTTTGGAATGTATTGTCCAGATCTCACTTTAGCATGACTTTAAAGAGAATTTATCAGGTCATTCTCTGTATGAATGCATCTTGTCTCACTGTGCTAGAAGAAGCTGACACTGTGAAATCCAAAAAATTCGGAGTTTGTCAGTAAAAGGAGAGTTTACAGTTTCAGTAGAATCTAAGAACTTGTGAGATCTTGCTTTTAAATATGTTTTTCCCCCTTTCTTTAATTTCATATATAGAAAATATATGTTTACAGAGCCCTGTGGCATCCCACCTCAAAAGGGAAGGGAGAACCCAAGATTCATAGATACTCATGGTCAAAAACAAACCAGAAACGTCAGAGGGTCTGCAAAAACTTACCAAGTTTTTGGTCTCTTTCCATTCCACATGGAATGAGATATGTAAGTCCCTTATCCCACCATACAGACACACGGGTGCATTTTGAATAATGGGTAGTGTCAAAGAGAAGAGAGAGGGATTAAACAGAGGGAGAGATAGAGAAAGAAGGGAAGAAAGGAAAAAAAGAAAGATCACAAGTCCTGGCTCCAGCATCGATCCAGCTGATGGGCTGCCCAGGGTCCTGAGGGGACGCTGCCTGGGCTTAACAGGGCCACCTTTTTACAGAAAAGTTTTCCCAACCTGGAGCTAAGTTTCTTACTTTCTATGCAAATTAGTTATCTTGTGCAGTTCGTTCTGCTATACCTTTCTGGAAATGGGTAAGAGGGCTTCAGGGTCTTTCATGGTCTTGATCCTCCCCTACAGGGTTGGCCTTTGGTCAACAGTCCATGCCCGCTTCTTGACCTCCTTCTTGCTCTTGCTTGTGCTTATCTCCAGGAGTTAGAACAACGATATTTTTTCCAAGAAAACTGCTGCCCTACCTTCATGTGGTTCATTTCTCCAGCCACATCCTGTTCTTTCTCACAGGCTGTTCTACCAACAATCCTTGGTTGCCTCCACAGCTGTCTGGCTATCAGCGTTTTAGACATACACATTGGCCCCTTATCTTCTGGGCATTTACAGGCCCAGAAAACAGAGTCCATGACTCTATTAAAAACTCAGATTTCAGAAAAAAATTCCATCAAAAGTGTATAACATTCAAAATTTTAAGTTGTTGGATTACCCTATGTGATCAGGGAAGCAGAAATGGAAGCAGAAGTACATTTCTATCTCATTTGGTAAAAAACGACAAGATTTCCATAACCAGCATTATTTTTAACACATAAAAATAAATTCTAGGACTCATTTTGTACACTTTTAATACACTTAAACTAAATAATTTGCTAGAGACAAAATAACTTTTAGCTTTGATCATAGGGCTGAATCTCTTCTTCTGAAATACCCAAGTTTATCCCTAACTTTATACCTGAGAGAGCACAGAAAATTTATCTGCCTGACACAATAAACCCCATGGTAATTAGAAGGATTCTAAGCCTTTATAAATATTCTAAACCTTTACCCACTTACACATGAGGCCAGAAAAAAAGGTTTCTGTTTTCTCAAATCCTCAGTAAGACCTTGGACCAACTCCCACTGAAGTCAACTCCACTCTTCTCTGTAGACCTGAAATCAGGATGCACCTGAAATTCCCTTCTGTTGCTCTGCATCAGTGACAGTTTTGTGCAAAACCTTGGACAAAATGTTGCCAATGGTTCTCAGGATAGAATTTATCTGAAATGAAAATGATGGGACCACTAAACTAAACTAAAATGGAGTGATTGGCCCACTGCTGTGTTTTGCATTACATTTTTATTGATGTGGCAAATATTATAGGTGTTAGGTCTATGAATACCTCTGGTCTTTCCTGAATTAATTCTGTTTTCTAATCAAAAGCCAGTGGTTAAAATGAAGTATACTTTAGAAACGTGTTTTATTTGGAGAATTTTCAAGGATGAAAAATTCACCGCAACTTTCAGCAGACAATTTCAGTGGTTAATTGCCATCACCACTGACCATTTGGACCTTTTTTTTAAGTAAAAATTTTTCTAGCCAGAACTTCCAGGTGCAGTGTAACATGAATACCTTTTCCTGATAGGCTGAAGAGTCCTCTACAGCCATCCTACATGGTCAAGTCATACTTTAACATGGGCTTTAATATGATTTATCTAGACTGAGTACCTTCCCTTCCTTCTACATACTCTGCTAATAATGCTTTCCAGTCTTTTAACCATGCTACTTGTTCACCTCTGAAATCTTTCCAACATCCTCTAGGTTCACAGCCAGATGTTCTCAAGCAGCTGTGCAGAATTAAGACCATTTTAAACTCAGAGCAGTGGCTTGTATTAAGTTCTTATTAGAGCTGTATTAGTCATAAAGGCATTAGAAATAACTAGCAACGACTGTAAAAAACCAAGCAGTGACATATCAGCTCTTGCCTCAGGGTTAGAGCTTTAGGTACAGGGCCTTAATGGGAAAATAAAAGGTGCCTTCAGCACTTAAAGACATCAACCTCTTCTTTGGGGTTTCTAAATATGGATGTAGTAGCCTGAAAAGAGGTGCTGTTTCAAAATATAGAAACTCTCTCCTTTTGTTTATTTGCAAGAGTGCTTTAATATCCTGAAATTTTCCATCTTGCTTTGGGTGAGGGCACTGTTCTTCATCTTTCTCTTGGAAGGTTGCCTAGTGTTTATGTCCTATGTTAAGATCACTGCAGCAGCATGGCTGTGGGACTGATGTTGTGCAAAGAAATGATACACTAAAATTTGTAAAGCACTTTGCTTGAGGGTAAAAGTAACACATTAAAATTAGTTGAATTTACATTTTCTTTGGATAATTATACTGTTATAATTCATACATGCTGTAAAATCTCCACTTCAACTGTTTCATGAAAATGTTGCAGTAATGTGTAAAGAGACTTCTAAAACTTTCTTTAGGTATATCAGCCTGTGGTTGACAGTTGGTAGAGGTCGATGGCACAGATATTTCATGCAATGAATGAGCGATTGGCATTTCTCACCTAATCATTCTTGTATTTTATGAAGTTGCTTAACAAAAGAAAGTTGGACGAATGATATATTCTGTTTTGCTGAAGTACATTTTACTAGTAAAACAAGCAATACCCTGTAAAACTGTATATCTGTTAAAACAAGCAAGCAAGTAAAGTAGTCCAGTGTGTTACTTAATGAAAAATGCTCAGTAGCTCAATATTTCCCATGATCGAGTTTTCTTCTAGCCTTTTCTGTCAGACTTTTTACTTCTGTTGATTTTATGCATACTTTCAGTCTGTCACTGTTTCTTACACTCCTCCTCTTTTTCTCTCTCCTCTATTTCCTTCTGCCTTACCAAGTCCGTCCAGGATGAGCAGAAACAGACTCCTCTGACCACCCCAGTTTTCAAACATTGGAGTTTTGGGCTCTAAATAGAGGTGAGATGTGGAATGTGGATATCAGGGCTAGGTTGTTCAGAGAATTAAAAATAAGATTACAGGGAGAAAGAGCGCAGGACTGAAAAATAAATCTTAGCAGAGGGGGTTTAAGAAAACCCTCTCTGTTGCGAAACACTACAGTCAGTTTCTGAGGGAGGACTAAATATCTGAGCAGTCCTACTAAGCCCTGGTTCCAGCAGGGCAATTTCTCCCATTTTACAACTTCAACACCACATTAAAATTGTCACTGTGTTCAGTGCACAGCCATTTCACTTTCTCTCATCCCCCCTCACTCCTGCAAGATGAGTCTAAGGTGCAGCGACAGCCATGAGTCAATCAAGGATGGTTCTGATTGTAAATGCCTGCAATGGTATAAATGACAGTGCTGAAGGAGATTATATTCAGAGCCACATACATGCTGTAGAGGTCCCACCTCGAGATTAGCCTAAAATACCACCCAGATCTCCAGGTCCCTCCCAATTAGCGCAGCCAGGCAATCTTCCTGGCACTACAGAGGCAAAGACATATTTTTAGCTCAGTGCTGTGCTCTCTCCCCTGAACTCGTGGAGCCCCGCTGAGCCAATGGAGTCCCAATCAGTGGGCTAGCTCTGATGCTGCCCCTTCACAAAATTGCCTGTAAAGCCAGTTCAGTGAAGGGATCTGTAATGAGCTCAGCAGCTTGGGGCTCTCAGTAAACCGCAGCAGTGAAGTGAGTCCATGGCTGAAATGCCAGCCCTTTTATTCATCAGCAGCACATCAATTAGTAGTTTAACAGGCAGAGGAAAGATACAGTGAGTGTTCATTTAATATTAGGCTGATTGTAGTCTGCGTTTGTGCTAATTCTGGCAAATTTTCCGCATTTCAGTACTTGAGGAGAGCTATTTTCTTATTTTTTTTTTCACCATTTTACCCGTGCTACAAAGAACCTGCCAGCTAAGTTCAGTTGTAATGTATAGAATCAAAATGTAAAGATTAGTAAATAAGAAGTTAAGGAAATTATTCCTACAGATTGAACAATTAATGAAGAAAGAAAAAAGATCCTGTAGGATTCATATATGATTTGTGATATTGTTGTTATATTTACGGTTCTGGTTTATTACTCTCAGAGACCACTAAGCATTAATGATTTGCATTATACAGGAAACACTTGTGAGTTAATCAGTGCCTCATGTTCTTCAGTGGTTCTACCCTTTCTTTCTTCCTGTCTTACAAAGAGCTGATTTTACTACTTAATTAGTTCCTCTGGTCAAGGACTATGGACCCAAGTGTTGTCAAAGTTAGCAGAAAGAAACATCTGTCCACTCAGCCAGAGCTCTCTTCCATCAGCAGGAGGGACAGACAAACAGTTGACAGCAAACAGTATGCTCACCAAATGATGGGCTATTATTGTTTAACGAACCTATTGGAACAGTTTAGGGGCTTTTGTATTTTGTTGTTACTTATAAGTATTCAAGAAATACTTGCTGGGAACATATTTCAGCCAATTTCAGCCCACTGCATGTTGGATCTGTGCCTTCACTATTCATGCTTAATGCTCTCCCACAGTAACCAGTCCCCCAAGTCACATAGATTTGTTTCTTGTCCATTACTGGTGAGTGGAACTAATAAATAGGAGGTTGGAATTAAGAATTAATTTCTGCTTTCCCACTGGGAAATAGAATCTCCTTTTCTTTGTAGGCAAGGACAAGCCTACCTAGCTCAAGCTTCAAGATTCCTGGGCCCTCTATTCTATCTGAAACGTAGAAGCGTTTTTTGAAAGTCAGCGGTAATAACAAATATTTTTTCTGATATGTTGTTCCTAGGAGTCTATGATGTGAAGTCACAAGCTTAGGACTAATTTAATGCTCATTTTCATTCACTAGCATTACAAAAAAGTATAATTCTCAAATGCTTCTATGCTCTGTTCTCAAGTAGAAAAAGAACAAAACCATTCCAAACTTTCTGCTATCCCTGCTCTTTAATATACCTGCATAATCACTGCTTTTTTCTGTTATCTTAAAATGTATTCTGAAGATCAACTGCAGTTCTCCTGACATCTGCTGCATGACAGAATGCTGACACCTTTTTCTGCTAAGTACCCCTCACTCCCCAGCAGTCTCTATTACAGTCCATCAGTCAGTTTCACTGGGCTGTACAAGCATCTCTGTGTCTCTGCCACGCACTGAGGCTCCCTAGAAACGTGGGTTTGTCTCTTCACCTGATTCACCATTTAATGGCTCAGATTTTCAACAAACACTGCCATATTCCTTATGGTCCTGTTTATATGTGTTTTCTGAGACTAAAACAGCCCTTTCCAACAAGGTGATATTATATTCCATATCATGATGTTTTCTTTTCATTTATTACATACCTGTTACTCTGTTAGTTACATACTCTGTTTTCTGAAACTCCTCTCTCACAGTTGTTTCACCTATCTGACCCATTCTTCAGTCCACATGTCTTGACCCATGTCTGTCACCTATGAAGTATAAGTTTTTCTCTTTGTCTTTGAGGATCAGCATCACTTGGCTATCACCTCCCTGATAAGTTTGATCAGAATGACCATCAGACAATGGTTTTTTCCTCTAAATACGCTCCTTTTTTTTTTTTCCTTTGGTGAAGACAGCTGAGTTATCGCCAGTGAGACAAAACTGAATGTTATAACATTGGAAACTGTCAAAATATAAATTCGTTGCCAATCACCATGTCTTCTTCCACCTGTTTTCTTGGTTATCTCCTTCCTTTTCTGCTCTCCAGCAGACATCAGATCCAATATGCATTATATTTTTCTTCTTCATAAGCCCTTACACCCAGTCTCCGAGATGAGACTTTATATCAGGAATACCATTTCCCAGAATTTGTAAGTATGTGGGTTTTTTTCCATTTGAAGAAGAACAAGTAAGGAGGGACAGCTGAGAAAGTTGTCTCATTATATGATTTTCTTCTTAGATCTGTGGTCCCAATGCTCCTTTTTGCCTTCAATTCAGTCTTCGTGCTATTCTGGGAAAGGAACACATTGTGATTTCTTTGGGCTTTTTCTGGCACATCTCTCACATTTTTGAGTCATTAAGTTATTAATAAATGTTATAAATTATATAATAAAAACTATAAAATATAATTATATAAACACATGCCAATGGCATCTACTAATGCAAGCAATTGCACAATTCATGTAAATCCTCCTTCTGAATGGCATGACAAGACCTTTGTTTGCTCCTCAGGCCTTCTGGGACAGATTCTGAGGGAATTCATGGTTATGAAAAAGATGCCCACACAGTTTTGTCACTTTTGCATAAATGCAGAGCTACCAAGTCTTTGTTTGGTGTTCAGTAGGATCTTTGCTCAGTGCTGCTGTTCCTTACTGCACTCCCTCACAAACCAAAACTATGTAGTAATCTAAAACCTTGTAGTAATATGTACACAAACTGAGCTACACTTGGTCCAGTCTCCAATTTATGGACAAGTAATAGGAACAAATGCATGGAATCCCAGACCAAGGAAGGAAAAAGATGTTGAGGTGACAACAGAAAAATTCACCGTATTTTGTAAGGACCTGCCTTGCACCCTCAGAAGGCTGATGCTGGCTGCACTCTTGAGATTGCCAAAAATATTTGTCACACACTGTGGATCCCTCTGCATTTTTTGATATGGGAAGGACACAGCTAGGTCCCTGAAAGAGCCTTCCCATCACAGTTCCAGCTGTGACCATGGGCTCTTCTTCTGCTCTCGTATTGACAAGTGAACAAGGAGCAGCAGCAAATTCAGAAAGACAAGAGGAGAGGCGCACGGTCCTCTTGCAGGTGCTGCTGGCATAGTTTTCTCTTCCTCTGCTGCCCAGATGCGAAGGCTTTAGATGAGTTGTCTGAGGGAGGCAATGGTCAGGAAGAGAGGGAAGTTTCTTTAAGTAAACAAGATACTGTAGGATTTGTTGAGCAGCTAGAGGAATCTCGTGGAGACAAGTTCAACTTAATGGAAGAAAAATCATTTATGTGTAGAAGACCCCTCTAATGTGTCTCCTTCTGAGGGAGAACACCATTAGGAGGAGATATATATCTAGGAAAACTTACACACATATAAAATTATCGACATTTTTGAAATTATGATACCACTTACTTTGACCTTGATACAGGGTGCACCTATCTTTCCTTTTTTATTTTTATAAATTTGTCAGCACTTTACCTGGAATAGAAATGTAATGCATATTTTTTAGTTCATAGATAAGAACCTCTCTCTTTATACAGCAACGAAGATGGGCAACTGTACAGCACAATTGTAATACAAATGGTATAATAAAACCCCACTTCAAGAAGAATTAAGTGAAAAATAGAAAATAAGTCTGTCAAACGTATTTAGATAACAGGAGTAAAAATATTTGACATCAGATTGTTATATGTTAAGATAAGCAGCTACTACCTTGTTTGGACATTGCCAGTGCTTCTTTACACATCAGAGGTCCGTCGCCAGTTTTCAGAACATAAATTACAATGGCAACTGTTCTGTAATGGCGTTGTCAGTACTGTGTGAATATAGCACAAGTACTGGTATAAATGTCATACCTGATAACGTTCTTCAAGCCACCAAATAATCACAAGGCATATCTTTGTTTTAAATTGAGAAACAATCAGAGTTTAACCAAACGATCACAGCTCTGCTTTCCAGTGACTAGCCTAATGCTTTAGACAACATTTTGGGTTGTCCAAGGCTATTTTTTCTCTACTCCTCAGTAACTGCCCAAAACAGTCTACTTCACTGTTCAGCCCCAGTTTGTTAGCTGCCCAGAGTTAGCTTTCAAAAACCTTTAGAAATCCTGAGTCTGGAAATTTTGGTGACTAACCTCTTGCCTGAGCTGATGCCTGAATGCATTTATGATCTAAATGTATTCAAAGGGATCTAAATGCCACCTAATTCCAGGACAGAAGATAAATTCTCTTTCTCTCTCAAAAATAAAAAAACCAATTTTTCCAGGAGTATCTACGCCTCAAATAGAGCCTAATCATGAAGTTGAAGCCACAGAAGTGGCTGCCTGCGGAAGTGTTGAGGAGCTCAGGCAGATCTCTTCTCCTATGGCATCTCTGGGCAGCTGCCTGTGCAGCATGCAGTCTTTGGACATCAGCTCTCTTCCCTCCACTGAATCCACAGGGATCTCACACAGCACCCAGCCGAGTGGGCTCTTGTCTCTTTGTCAGTGCTGGGTGCCTCCAGTCACAGTGCTCCACAGTAGGAGCTTGCCCCTTGAATCTCTACAGGACTATGTGTGAGTTTTCTTTGGTGATGTTTTATTGCCATTCTTCTTCCTCCAGTTATATTTATTGCCAGTTAGAAAAATAGTATAAAATAAAATGCACAGACACAGAGTCTATATTTTACGCTATATCTACACCTTCTGGAGAGTGCACTGGTGAGAGACCTTGGTACCCTTGTCAGATGTGGGGCTGGCTGGTGACTCCCCTGCCCCAGGGTAATGCTGTCTGCCCTAGCTTAATCCAGGTGTCTGCCGGTACCCTGTGACTTTGAGACATTATTCTTCACAGAATTTTGTGGACTTTCTCTGTAAAGTGACTTTTCAGTGTAAAGCAGGTCCGAGCCTACAGCAGAGGGGTTCTCCAGCATGATGCTGACAATGAGTGATGTGTGACATGGGAGGGCGTGTGATGGCATGTGGATGCCAGGTTGTGCAAGGACTTGTGGGAGAGTTTACAGGATTGCTCAATGCAGAATTAGCCATGTGGTTAATTTGTCATGTGTCCTTCAGTAAACCGGCCTATCAGCTGCACTAAGATTTCCCTCCACAGGAAAACAACTTACTGGAGAAGGGATTTGGGTGTGAACTAGCACGGATAGAGCAAAGATGTCAGGGTGACCATGTTATGGGAGTAAAACTAGACTAATAGTGTCTGGTGTCACAGCCTTCATTGCAGACTTAAACACAGCTCCTACACTCGTAATATCCAACCCATCTATCCCAACAAGCTCTCGTCTGAGTTCAGTGGTAGTTCCAAGCCAGGCTGACAACTCTAACACAGTGTTTGGGTAGCAGCACTAAGCAGTACCTTCCCTTCAGCTGATACTTCTCCAGGTCTGCAGTTAGACATGATGACAGGGAATACCATCCCCTGGATCTTGATATTCTTCTAACACCTCATCACAGTTATCCCCTGGGCTGCAGAAAACCAGTGTGTTATCTGAGCGTTCAGTGGAAAAAAGTCACAGTCAAACTTATCAGAACTGAATGGGGTAAGGGATGGCAAAGGCAACAGAGGGGCTTCTATAAGAAGGGCTTCTAACAGAAGGGCTTTCACATTGGTGAAAAAAGGAAGGCAAACCAACATGTGGGCCCACTGCTGAAGGAGTCTGGGGACCTGGTTATGCAGGACATGAGGTACTTCATGTCTTCTTCGCCTCAGTCTTTACTAGCAAGAACAGCCTCCAAGAATCCCAGGTCAAAGAGACCAGAGGAAAGGTTGGAGCAAGAAAAATGTACCCTTGGTGGAAGACGATCAGGTCTTGGGGCACTTAAACAAACTAGGCATACTTAAGTCCATGGGGCCTGATGAGATACACCCTCAAGTGCTGGGGAAGCCAGCAGCTGTCACTGTGAATTGTGAGGCCACTCTCAATGATCTTAGATCAATCATGGTAATTGGAAGAACTTCCCAAAGGCTGGAGAAAGGCAAATATCACTCCAGCCTCCAAGAAAGGAAGAAGAACTCAGGGAACTAGAGGCTGCTCAGACTCACCATGATCCCTTGGAAGATCATGGAACCATCCTGAAAATAATTTCCTGGCACTTGAAGGACAAGAAAGTTATCAAGGAGTAGTCAGCATGACTTCATCAAAGGGAAGTCATATTTGACCAACTTGATAACCTTCTATGCTGAAATGACTGTCAGGATATATGAGAGGAGAGCAGTGGGTATTTTCTACCTGAACTTCAGTAAGGCTTTTGACACTGTTGAATTATGGGTTGGATGAGCAAACAGTGAGGTGGATTCAAAACTGGCTGAAATAGCTGGGCCCAGAGGATGGTGGTCAGCCTCATGAAGTCTAGTTGGAGGCTTCTCACTAGCAGTGTACCTCAGAGATCCAATCCTGTTTAACATCTTCACTAATGATCTGGATGACAGGGCAGAGTGCACCCTTAGCAAATTTGTAGATGGCACAAAACTGGGAAGATTGATATGTCAGGGTCTTTCTGCCATCCAGAGGGACCTTGACAGGCTGAAGAAATGAGCCGCCAAAAATCTCATGAAGTTCAACAAGGGGAAGTGAAAAGTTCTGCACCTGGGGAGGGAAATATCCCAGGTACCAGTGCATGCTGGATGTTGCCCAGCTGGAGAGTAAGTATTGCTTTCCAGCGAGTCAAAGGAGGTGATCATTCTCCTCAGCACTTGTGTCATTGTCCTCAGCACAAGGGGATTTCTGTGTCCAGCTCTGGGCTCTCCAGTACAAGAGGACATGGACATTTTGGAGGAATTCCAATGAATGTCCATGAAGATTGTTAAGGGGTTGGAGCACCTCTCGTGTGAGGACAGGCTGAGAGAGTTGGGACTGTCCAGCCTGGAGAAGAGAAGGCTCAAGGAGATCTTATCAATGTATAAAAATATCTGAATGGAAGGTGCAAAGAGGACAGAGAAAGGCTCTTTTCAGTGGTGACAAGACAAGTGGCAATGGGCATGACTTGAAACTCAGGAGGCTGCTTTCATATATATAAAAAAATACTTTACTGTGAGGATGATTAAGCACATGCACAGGTTGTCCAGAGGATTTGTGGAGTCTCTGTCCTTGGGGACATGTCAGTTGTCCAGGTGTGGTCCTGGGCGACTGGATCTAGGTGTGCCTGCTTGAGCAGGAGTGTTGGACCAGCTTCTGGAGGTCCCTTAGAACCGTAAACACTTTGTGATTCTGTGAAGTTTATGCACCTAAAAGAACCATGTTCCCCCATAAGTCCTAATGGTTTGAGGAGCCCCAAGTCAGTGAAGATGACATGTCACAAGTGCAGCACATTTATGCACATGCTGGGTCAGCTCATCAGCTACACTGGTTGGAAAGGGGAACCTGGAAGAGAGCCTTGGACCTTCAAATGAGGGCAAACTTCACAGCCAAGGCAGGTTGATGTTTGTCACAGCAAAGACAAAAAGCAGTGTTTGTTAGGGCTATTAGCAGAGTTAATGTTTACAGTAACATGGTTTTTCATAAAGAAAGGGGTCAAATTAAGAGCATGGGCTACTGTATTTTCTTTGTTCAGCAGTTGGGGATCAAAATACGCTCTTACCATGTAAATGAGGGGTGAAATAACAGACCCTTTTACACTCTTTTTTGAACAGACAGGATTACAGCACAGATTGTGTTGTGAAACAAAGAATAGCTCCACAGGAGCCATGACTCTTTCTATGAATCATTCTGTCCCCCCTCTCCCCTTCCCATATATCCGTTTTTTCTGTAATTTTCTTAAAGGTAAATATCTTCTAGATGGGAATGCCATGTTAACTGAATGGCTAGACTTAAAAATGGCTAAAGTTGGCCATTTACTAGCTACAATTTTATTTAATAAGTAGTGTCTGAAAATAGTTATTTGCCTTCCTACTTGGAGACAGAAAATACCCTTTAACCATAAGCATATGCATTGTCAAAATTATAAACATATCCCTCTCCTAAAGTGACAAATAGAAATAAAAGTTGTTAATACACCTCCTATATCAAGGGAGAAATTAGGGTGGAGGGCCTGGAGAGATGGGGTATATGTTTTTCTGCATAATGTTATGTCAACAACAGCTTTGTGTGAAGAGAAATTATATATGGAGCCATGGTGAAATTTACAGGAACCGTTGTGGAGAACCTGAAATGCATAATAGAACAAATAAAAGATTTGGAGTTTAAAGGTTACATCACACTTAGAAATCAAAGGAAACAAGCTAATGCAGTTAATTCATGCTAATACTGGCAGAGAAAGGATTACAGGTGTATCCAAGGACTGCTTGGATTAATATAATTAATGTCCATATTAATGGACATTGTTTCCCTCTAACTTTCAATGGGCTGTTTGCCAAATACTCCCTGACATGCTTTGGAGTGAGTGCTTCTTCTTGTGCATCTGAGGTGCTCAGTTCATATTCCCAAGGGCCAGTTTTGCTCCTCGGAGCAAAGCAGGCACAATTATGAGTCTGCCCTGACTGGTGTAGCTTTTTTGGTCTTAGCCTAACCTCCAGTGATTTACAAAATCATCTTTTTCCTGACCTTCTTTCCCGGGAACAGGGACACAGCAGTCAGATAGCACAGAAAGATAACTTCAAGAAAGAAAAATGCTATCTAGCTGCTGTAGCCTGCTTTTTCTCTCCTGAAATGCTCAGTGGCTGGCCACAATCTGGCCCAAAGCACATTCACTTGCAGTAACACTGACAGATATTATGTGTCACGTATTACTTTGCAGTGATTTCCTGGACTTAGCAATTATTTCACTTATGTTTTGTTTCAAGTCTTAAAAAGTGCCTAAGTTAACAAATTCAATTTTTCATGCATATAAGTAGTTTTAGGAAGCTGTGGCACTTTTGTCCAGAAGATGATGCTTTGGGAGCTTTTTGCAGGATGAATACCTGCTATAAATATTATTTCTGTGTTTGGGCTCATTAAAATGTGAAATGGTAACACTTGAATGCATACATATATCCCAACTATTTTTCTGGGAATTGTTTTCTCAAATTATTCTTCCTAACTTACTGAATCACAGAATCCTTTTGATCAGAAAAGATATTCAAGATCATCAAGTCCAACTGTTAACCCAGAACTGCCAAATCCACAACTAAACCATGTCCCCAAGTGCCACATTTACTCATCTTTTCAGTATCTCCAGGGATGGTGACTGCACCACTTCCCTGGGCAGCCTGTTCCAATGCGTGATCAACTTTTCAGTGAAGACGATTTTCCTAATATCCAATCTAAACCTCCACTGGCACAACTTGAGGCCATTTCCTCTTGCATGTCCTATTGCATGTTTCTTGGGAGAAGAGACCAACACCCAGCTCACTGCTGCTTCCTTTCAGGTACTTGCAGAGAGTGATAAGGCTCTCCCTGAACCTCCTTTTCTCCAGGCTAAACACTCCCAGCTCCCTCAGCCACTCCTCACAGCATTTGTGCTGCAGACCCTCCACCGTCTCCATTGCCCTTCTCTGGACACATTCCAGCACCTCAATGTCTTTGAGATGCTGTTGACTTACAGATCAGCAATAAACAAGGGCAGATTGTCATGAGTAAGGAAAATGGAAAAGGAAGAAGGGAAAGAAGGAAGAAGAGGAGAGGTGAGGAGAAGAGAAGGAAATGAGATCTAACACATTGATCAGTGAATGCAAGCCTTGAAAGAACCTGAGGACTGGTCACAGGAAAAACACAAAGCAGGTACAGCTTTATGTAGGAGATCCAGTCACAAACAAGACACTCAACTCATCCAAAGACATTTCTACATTTCTGTGTGCTTACATTTCTGAAGTACCATCTCCAGAAGAAAACAAGGTTTTCCTTTTAGTAAGTACACAGCACATCAAGGCTGAACAATTTGTTAATGTGAACATTTGAGAGAAGAGCGATTACAGCAATAGAGATTCTGACACATCAATTAAAGTAGTTGGGTTAGACCAAAAGAATATTGTAAAACACCCATGTGCCCAAGTTTGTAGACAAAATCCATATGACTGGGGGGCGTGAGGGGGGTGGCTTTGTGATCACATAATCAAGGACTGTGAGGGTGGGAGCACACCTGGGTTAGCATGAGTTTTGTTGCTGGTTTTGTGAATGCAGGTTTAACTGCACACACGGCCCCAGGAAGCCTGTGTTCCCGGGGAGACTGGGGACAGAAGCTTCGCTCTTATGTAGTCTTTAACAGTTTTGCTACGAAAATCTGGTGAGGGTTTTTGGACAGGAAAATTGCAGGATTTAGCTGGAATGTGAGGAATCTTTGGGTCCCTAGTTAATTATGATCTGCTCTGTTACAGTAACAGAAATAGTACTAGAGAAAAGGAGACAGTTCTTGTCTTGAATAGTATGCACTGCTATTATTGTTTTATTTGTATTCTTCCTCTTTAAAAGTAGCTGCTGTTTACAAAGTATTCACAGTAAATCCAAACAGTGGGATGGAGACCAAGATTGACTAAGTGAAACCTGCCCTAAGTGTACACCCAAGAGATCAACTGAAATCAATTTGTCCTGCAGAGGTAGGTGGTTACACATCAAAGCTGAGAAAAATCCTACTGGAAGCCACGGGAACACTTTCAAGCAGGAAAACTGGGGGTTGCCTATGGCATATGCCCTTATTACTGAAGAGAGTGTGTATATGTGTGCTTGCCTGTGAGTCACGGAGAGACAGAGTGGAGGAGAGAGAACAAGAGAAAGGGGGAAAGAAAAAAAGGAGGAAAAAAGAAATCACTAGAGACACGCAGATGCAAAAGCACAATGGTTGTATGAAATTATTTTGAGCTTTTCGGTCAACTTACATAATTCTCAAGTAGAAGAAAATAAAGCTGTAATTTATGCAGTTCTCCCTAGCAAGTAAAAAAAAAAAAGTTATTTTTACAACTCCCTATATTGATTTTATTTTTAGAACACTTTCTAAAACAAGTGGAGAATTCAATCCTACTCTCTGAGGCATATCAATTTGTGCCCACATAGTCGATGGAAAGATTGAACCCTAAGTGCAGATCATGACATTCTGCTGTGATAAAAGCTGTTTCTGTTTGCTTTAACTCTCATGCATAGTGGCAAATGCCACCTGTGACACATTGGTATAAGTACAACTATCTCTATTGCATCCAGTGATTGCAATACACTGGAAGTTGTTTCTGAAAGTTACCTGACTCTCTACTCAGAAAAATGAATTTTCTCTAAGTGTTTTAATACACAAGAAAGTAGTCAAGTTATAGACACAAATAAATTTCATGTGCCAGGGTTTTTTTCAGAACATGATACCAATTAACAAAAATTAATACATATCAAGAGAAAAACAGGCTATGATCTACTTTGGAATGTGTTTCTTTACAACTCTGTTCAGGAAAAGCCTTGAATTTTTGCTTAGATCCTCCTTAGTTTTGCCTGTAGGCATTGCTTAATCAGTGCTATGGTAAACAGCCATTCTCCCAGTCACTGCCCTCTAAGTTTTTGTGCATTTAAGGACATGTATATATTAATAATCAAGACCTGGGCAGAAAAGTGTTCTTCAGTCTACTCTTTTCATTGCCTCCCAAACATCAGCATCTTCTTGTACTGTCAAATGAACTTGTTTCCACCATTACTTAAGTCACTGTGGCTATGAAAGCAGAACCTGAAATTGCCAGAACCATCTAAATCGATGAAAATCTATTGCTTGATAAACCTGAATATCTTACTACATTCTCTTTCCAGAGATAAGAGTTATAAGACTGTTACACTGCCAGTGGCGTATTTCTTTTTGCATGGTGTGAGAGCCCAGAGAGGGCAGCACGGCAGCAGACACCCCTCCCATGAAAACTTGAGCAACATTTCCAACTGTCTCTTCATCTTCCTTCCAGATGCTTCATAAAGCTCTTCACAGCCTTGGACCTCCCAAGGAAGCCTGCATACCTGTTTTTTACTGACTTTGGTTGCTACCATAGCTATTAATTATTAGTCAGCTTTTGGGATGGGGAACCAGCTGTGTTGTTTATCTGGCCGAGGTTCTGGTCTCCATGCCTGCTGATCCTCGACATGGTGCCAGGCCATGTATTGAGAATTACATGGCAGGAACAAATTCCCTTCTTCTCTAGCCATGTTGGCTGCCCAGGTCCCTGTCTGCTATAAGGATGAAGAACTGTCATGTTCCAGATCCAAAAATCCTTCCTGCTCCCTCCTCTGTGCTACAGCCCACGCTGGCCTAGTTTTGAATCATGCTGGCAAATGGATATAAGCAGCTAAAATTTCCTTCCTGTGCAAGGTAATATGCCCTTTCTAATATTAAGACCTAGAGGATCCCCAGATCTTTAGCAATTTAATAAATCCAGATGAATACTAAAAAATAGTGAGGATTGACAGGCCCTCTAATAATTATGATGAAAAATAAGTGAAAATGTCTGTTGAAATTTTGCCGAGAAACTATTTTTGTCCTCAGAAAACATTTAGTTACTCTGCTTGTATGCCTCAGTGTGTTTCCTTCCAAGCTGGCTATATAGTTCTATAGACACAACAACACATTTGCACGTAAGCATTATCTATATCTCTCTTGTTTGCCAAACCTGAAGTAATTTATGTAATTATACGCATAATGTATTTTATCCAAATACACAAAGAATATTTTTTTTCTAAATGCCACTTACTATCTAGATTTAACTTAAACCACTACTTAGTCTATCTTCCTTAATAGGCTACTAAAAAGGAATTTTATGACAACATTATCAGTAGCATTTTGCTGATAATTAGAATAACAATAATAATACTGAGATATTTTTTCAGTAATAATGGTGTTATTAATGAGATTTTTATGAAAGACAGACTTCTTTAGTATAATTATGAAAATTGATCTTTTTCATTTTACTTATTCACTGAAATCAGATAAGTGGCTTAACTACATGTATTATTTCTAATAAATATTCAAAAGAATGCATTTAAACAAGGCACCTCATTCTATTCTTGCTCATATTCCTTGCATTTAAATAAAAGTGTAATTGCTCTGCTTTTTTAAACTGCTAGTTTGGATTAGCTGTCTAACCTGTACAGTGTAGCTGTTTTCTGTTTGCATTTTTAATAGCTTTATTACCATTTGGTGAAGCCTTAATTTCTCACTCCCTTGAAGAGTCCTGCCTTTAAGTCAGCTCTACAATTTAACCAGCAATAATCTGTCAAGATAAGATAAAGACCTGCACCAGATGAAATGCAGTATTTTTGTGTAGCATTCTGTCATTGTTAAAGGAAAGATCTGAGTATGTCAAAATGTAACACCTGAAAGTTTAATAAACTTTGTAGCATAATTTTACAGTTCACATTTTAAAATAAATTGTTCTAGAATACATTAGCTTGTTCACCAGTGAAATCAGTTAAATATCTATATAAATATGTTTGGGTGAAAGGAGCCAGCAGTTTCTCAACAAGGATAAAAGTTCTTTCAGTTTTCAAGCCTCAGATTAAGTCAGTTCTGAAAATCCTTGCTTCAATTCAGTTCTATTAACTCTGCAGTTTCCCTGTAGTTCCTTCATAATATTTGGCCTTAACATCACTGCAGAGGTTCATCCAATATTACAAACATTCTTTTTTTCAGAGTTGCTAATACTGAGGCATTTGAAGTGAAGCATACTTAACTCCTCTCTTTCAGGACTTGTGCTGATCCTCAAGTATTCCTGTTTCTTTTCACATTCCTGTTTCATTTATTCATGCAAGCAATTTTTTTTTAATATATGAAGATGAGGTCCTAAATCTGTGTTAGTGTTAAATAGTAACTGAACCGTGTCAGGTATGTATGAACTGATATACTTACGGGACAGAAGAGTGAAGAATGAGTTTCTCAGTTCTACCTTAGCCAAACTTGCTATTCCACATGCAAATGGGCATTAATGCATTTCATCTTAGCAGGCATATTCAATGCAAATGGCAGAAGCATGGAGTCTATGAGCTACTCCTGAGTCCATGAGAGTAGATACGGGATCAGGTACATGGCTGGGGAGGGAAAACCAGAGCACTGTGCATGGAATTTTTTGGGCAGCCTTTTGTTCAAATCCTGCATCCCTCTGCTCTCTGGACAGCTTGGACTGTGATGTGATCTTTCTCTGCTCAACCCAGCAAGGGAGGTTCCCCAGGAAGGGACTGTTCCGTATTGCTCACATGAGAAAGGCCCATACACCGTGGCCTTTCCAGGAAGCCTTAGGATTTTACACCCAATATTTTAGATGTAGATCTATTTTTAGTAACTGAACTCTTATGAATACTTTTTCCTTTTTCTTTCCCCCTTAAATAAAATCTGGAGTAAACTAAAAAGCCAGTACTAGTATCTATTTACAAGCATTGAGCTCAGCTCATTTCTTGGCCTCATGCTGTTTTCTCTTTCCACAACGACCAGTCCTCCCCTCTGAGGTTGGATTAAACTCTCTCAGGGCAGCTTTCCTAAAACATAGACTTCCATGAAAAGGTTCCATTTTGATGAATCATCATTTTGGAGTGAAAAATATCTGATTTGATGCCAAATTCACCAGTCTGTTTAACTGCAGTGTTCCATCTCCCTGAGCTAGCGCTTGGAAGGCTCTGAAGTTTTGGCACCACAGACCCTGCATTAATTGCAAATACCATAGTACAGTGTATTTTCATTTCTCACAGCCAGTGATTTAGGTACTGCAGAGGCATCATTGAATAGACTCTGATTTATGAGAACCAGGCCCGAGACTGCAAAGGTTGTTCATAATTTAGTTTGGCTTTGACATAAAGTTGGTGATTCTGAGGGCCTTTGTTATATTAATTATGAGACAAAGAATCTGATTTTCAGAACAAACAGGGAAGATAGTTCTGCAATAAAAACATCTACTGTGTGATTCAGGAAACACACTGCTGCCAGAAGTTCTGTTCAGTTTTAAGGTTAAGGCCATAGGACTGTTCTGTATTGCTCACACGAGAAGGGCCCATACAATGTGGCCTTTCCAGAAAAAGCACTGAGGTACAAACCTCATGTTTAAGAAATAAGACAACTGAAAATCAGGCTCCAAAGTCCATTGTTAAGGTCTTAAAAATATTTCTGACTTAAGAAGTATTTACCAGTGGTTGCTAATTTATGGCAACCATGAAAGGTAGTTCAGTGATAGTCATTATCCCTATTCAACAAACAGTAGTTCTTTTCTGCATGGATATTTGGAAGTTGAAAATGGGAATAAAGGCAGCCCATGAGCAATGTCACAACCCAATAGCTTCTCATGAGAGAGCCTGCAGTGGGCACAGTCCTTAACACACACTGAATGTGTCTCAAACACACTTGCTCCAAGCACAGATCTCCATTGAATAAAGCATGTGATCATATTCCTAAGTCCATACTTGTGCTTAGGGTCTCATCTGTGTCTGAAGGACTTTTTGGAACTGCAAACTGTCATTGCTGTGCTCTGACTCCCTCTGGGAGATACAGTTTAGAGCAGGGGAAAGGGTTCTTTGGCAACTCAGTTAGATTAGCTCACAAGACTACAAAACACATGGGGCAAAAGAGCTTGTCTGCCAGCATCAGGGGCCAGGAGATCAGCACCTTTTGCATGGAGGCTTGAAGCTGTGTAAGATGTCCCCTCTTACTGCCATGCAAAGTGACAGCAGTACTGTGTGGAGGTGCTGATCCCTGACCATGGTGGGAGGTTACTGCTCCAGCAGCTCTGGCTGTGTGAACAATCCTGTAAAGCACTTTGGCAGAAAGCAGCCGGGTTAATGCCAGCTGCCCAGTTCATCCAGGCTAACCCAGGCAGCTTTGCCCATGCAACAGCAACAACGGTGACCTCCAGGAACAGGTTGGTGATACCTTCCTCTGACACAGCTCTTTCCACAGTAATTAATGACTTTTAACCTGATTACCTTTTCACAGTCTGAAGTGAGTCACAGATTTGAACATCTCTTCCTACTAGCAGCCCAAGCCTACATTGACCTGGAAAAGCATTTACATGAGCATGAATCAAGACAGAAGGAAGGGCAGGAGAGGCTCCCCCTGAGCAGGAGAAATGGTGCACCTGACAGAGCTGAAGCCAACTGGACTCCAAACGTGCCTAAAAGCTTTCTGAACTACAGCCTTACAGCTGCCATCTCAAAATGGTCTCAAAACAAGATCTCACAGCCCATGTTTGTGACAACTCTCCACACCAAAACAACCTGAGTTTAAGACTACTCCATGCTGGAAACAGATGTACCTTTGAGGTTAACGTAATGGACTCCCTGTTTATGCCTCTCATGTAGTTTTTTATTTATTAAAAAGTAGAAGCACTACACCACATGTGTGTGATATGAGACTGTGAGTCAATGAAAGGCATAAAAAATTATTCCAGAAAAAGGCTCTTACTGGAATATCAATGGAGAAGCCAAGGGGCTCGTGGTTCTATAACAAGTTCATTCAGAAAATCACAAGGCAGTGTGACAGCTGGAGTGAGGAAAGACTTGTGGCAATATTTTTTTAAGAATTGCATGATGAAAAAATAATAATAAACATTAGCAATGTTTTCTGGTTGGTTTTTTTTTTCTTTTTTCTTTTTTCTTTCCCATGACATAAACAATGGTACTCTGGTCATAAGCCAAAACCTGACAAAGGTCCAAGGTTGAAAAGGGTTTCTTTGAGCCTGTCTTCCTAGTATAATTATTGTAGGTTCAGAGGAACCAGATCTGGAGTGTTGTAAAACTCAACACAATGAACTTGACAGACAGCCAGATTTCTGTTTTCAGCCAGTTTAGGGTTACTATAATCTCATTATTATGCTTGAAAGACGACAAGTAATAGAATCTCAGGTAGCTGTTCTGTCTTTACTCAGCCGCATCTTCTCTTTTATGCCAATTTCCCTTGATTACCTGAACTAGTGAGGCTCGGTTTTCAACCACTTATCTTCCAGCAATAATCATCTGATCAGCCTTACAAGGTTCTCACTGCACTCAACGGTTTTAATGGGTCAAGCGTTAAATTAACCCTTTAACCATACCCCAAGAGAATACAAAACTTATTAAAAAACAATTTACTATTCAGTCATTGTTAACTTTGCAGAGGAGAAGGAGTTCTTTAAACAGATTTGCTTGTTGTTCCATCCAGTCATACCTTTTGCTGTATCTTTACCCTTACTAACATTAAATTTTTTTAAAGCTTGTCTTAAGGAAAAATTCTGCTGGTTTCTTACTTCCACGGAAACACAAAATGAAGCCACAGGAAAAGCTGTGTGTATCTTATGTTCTATTTTAAGGCAACTTCTCACAAAGGTTAAATTAATTTTTCCATGTACAGAAAAACGTCTGCAAAAACATGATTCATGTCAGTCAGTGTTGCATCTTGGGCAGAATTGTAAGAGTGGTGTAACTCTTACAGACCCATCTATGTGATGGGAAGGGTTTGTAACTCTGGAATGGGAGAGTATTTGTACCAGCTACCACAGGGAAACAGCCAAGCAAGAGGTCACTTACTCATGTAGATCTGTGTTGGTGTGTAGGGCAGTCAGCAGCTGTGATGCCACTTCCAGCTGCCTCAGAAAACTATGGAGCCTCCTCTGGGAGGAGGCTGGAGGCAGGAGCCCAGCAATGTCCTCTGGCTTTATACTTCCCAAGGATAGTGCACAGCCAACAGAAATATGTCTTCTGCCTTAAATCACCCCAAAGTTGGGGAAACCAAGGGATATGTGAGAGGATGTGGCTCTGAGGAAGCAGCCTTGCCAAAGCTGCTCCTTGGAGTAGGTCTGCAGGTCAGAGAATTGCACCATCAGGAGAGGCTTGAACAAGAGGCAAATGGCATCAGTGGCTTTACTGGACCTTAGTTTTCTCATAGAACTAGGGATCCCTGCACACAAGAACGGCTTTAGCAGAGCAGGCTAATCCATTCCACAGTAGGGCAAACTCTCCCTTTCAGCAAAGATCCAACAGCAAAAAAGAGATAAGAGTATAAATATTTCATGTAAACCAAGGTGAGAAAGAGAGTCTATTTACTAGTTGTTACAAACTAAGAGTGTGATACATCCCAATGCTACTTCTTACAACAATACATAGTAGAGATGCCCAGGGTGTAGATCTATCTTTGCTATCTTCAAACAATTCTTACTCACACAAAATTCTCACTGCTGTTCACAGGGGTATTGCCAGGAAATGACTTGAATGAAAGATCGAATTTTTTACAGAGACATCTCATACAACACTTTCATCACCTTTAGTTTGTACAAACCCATCTGATCTTTGATGACAATTGGAACTGCTTAAGGGGCTTTAGCTTGGGTTAGTAGTCATCAAAGGAATATTAGGACTATAAAATCTACTGTGCATGTTAGTCATTACATGTCTATATAAAAATAATGTGGTGATTTCCATCTGTTTATAATCTATCGGTCCTTTACAGTGGATGAATGGAAAAAAAGAAGACAGCGCTTAAACATTAGATTTGGGTACATGGGCTTTCAAGAGGAGTCTAAGATGAACTCCTAGGCCCTTACACAGAAGAGGGATGGGCCAGTGATGAGGACATTGAGCACAGACATCCTGCTGGGCAGGCCGATGCCAAGAGGCAGCCAAGAGAAACCCTAGAAAGAGAAACACATCTTGGGGCTCAGCCCTCTGCAGAACTTCAGGATCTTACTGTGGTCTGCAGTGAAGGTGACTTGTCTTCGAAGAATTCCCATAGTGTGGCATGTTTCTTACGAAAGGGTTATTCTATTCTACTCATCAGTGCTGCTTTTCAAAACATAGACATTAGAAAAAACATGGTGGTGACTTTTGCATATCATTCCTACTGGGCAGCATCTTCTCTCAGGACAAGTCTTAGGGTTCAGCGACTCCTTCAGCCTGCAAGTGTTTAGTCTCAGATCTCCTTTCTACAAATTTCTGAATCACTTGTCCACAAACAAATATTCTTCAAGCAGAAAAAGTTCTGTCAAGAGATATTTTCCCCCAGTAATCACTAAAAGAATGTGTATGTCTGGTACTTTACGTTTAAGAGGTGTTTGGGAGTTACAACTTCAGTCACTTTCTGTGCAATCTCTACTGACAAGTGCCTGAGACCAACCAATATTGTATATATATTAAAGATGGGATTTCCCTGAAGAAAAACAACAATGGAAGTATGAAATTAGAAGCGTTTTTTTTAAAAAAAGAAGGCACAATGGGAAATTACCACAGATGAAGCTAAAAAGAAAAGGCAAGATTCACTTTCCAAACACAGGCACCCAACGTCACTTGAAGGCATTTTCCTTAGTCTTTGGTCAACCATTTTAGATGTCAGTGTCAGATGTTGGCAGACATGTCAGAAAGCCTCTGAGTTACCTATGCAGGAGCAGATGGAGGCAACTAAATAGGTACCCTGCATGCCTAAAATAACTCTAAACATTTCCATATAGGCAACTGAATCCCACAACTTGATTGTTTCGCCTTTGATACCAGAGATATATTTTTAAAAAATATTAAACTAATACTTTTTTTCTTTTCCCACCAGTTTCCATTTGAGAAAAAAAACCAAAACTGTTTCCTCTTCATGATCCTCTACATTCAGTCGTATTTCTGCAGATCCTCCTATAAAAAAATGAGCACATTCCTGTAAGATCAGCAGGGAGTAGATGTTTTTTTGGAGTCCACATCTGTATATGAAAAAAAAAGGAAAAGAGTAATGTGAAATTCAAACTAGTTCTGAACACAGATAGAATCTGTTTAAATTTGAAAGAAAAACCAGATAATTTCCATTTATGGAAATGGACATATGAATTATTAATAAAGAAAATGGGCAGATTTGGGATGAAATAAAGCAAAAGAGGAAAATGCTGCAGTTTACAGACCTCTATCAATGGATGTTTAGCCCTGGGGACGATGGAGTGAGACTAGCCCTGGGGAGAAGGACTCAGGTGTTTTCATAGAAGAGAAGCTCAATATGACTTGGCAGTGCACGCTCACAACTCAAAATCCAACTGCATCCTGGGCTGCGTTGAAGAGGCGTGGCCAGTAAGGAGAGGGAGGAGATTCTGCCCCTCTGCTCTGCTCCACTCTGGTGAGACCCCACCTGGAGCAATGCATCCAGCTCTGAAGCCCCCAACACAAGATCTTGACCAGTTGGAATGAGTCCAGATGAGGCCGCTAAGATGATCAAAGGTCCAGAGCATCTCTCCTATGAAGACAGGCTGAGACACTTGGGATTGTTCAGCCTGGAGAAGGCCCCAAGGAGATGTTATTGCAGCCTCCAGTAAAGCTCTAAAGAGACCTTACAAGAAAGCCATAGAGAGATATTTTACAAGGGCATGTAGGGATAGGACAAGGAGGAATGGCTTTAAACTGAAGAAGGGTAGGTTTAGATAAGGTATTACGAAGAAAATTTTTCTGTAAGGGCGATGAGACACTGGAACAGGTTGTTGAGAGTAGTTGTGGATGCCCCATTCCTTTTATGTGTTCAAGGCCAGGTTGGATGAGGCTCCAGACAACTTGGTCTAGTGGAATATTCCCTGTCCACAGCAGGGGGTTTGGAATTCAGTGATCTTTAAGGTCCCTTACAACCCAAACCATTCTATGATTCTATGTTTCTGAACAGACACACTTCAATACAACGGGGTGATAAACGAAAATCACGTGCAACTTCTCCTCAATGGGCTAATGCTTTTCCAAGCTTTCTGGAAGATTCTTGGGAGCATCTTATCTGATGTGTATGCCCTGTATTCATCTGACCCAAAGACTCTCTTTGTAGACAATGTGAAAAGACACATCTAGAGACTATTTTCTCTGAATCATTTTAAACACATATTTTGAAGATGTACTTTTGAGATAACCTGTGCCCATGAAGATTGTGGAAAAGGGAGAAAGTCACAAAATATTTTTAGGTCCTTGGTCATGTCAAACTACATAATTAGCAACACGTCAACTCCATTCAAAGCACCCTTTCAATCATAGAATCAAAGAAAAGTTTCGGTTGGAAGGGACTTCTACAGTTCAATCCCCTGCAATGAACAGGAACATCTTCAACGTGATCAGGTTGCTCAGAGGCCCATCCAACCTGACCTTGGATGTTTCCAGGGACAGAGCATCCACCATCCCTCTGGGCAACCTCTGTCCATGTTTTCCATCCTCAATGTCAGAATTGTTTTTTCAGTAAAATTTCTAAGTAGACCTAATGCTCTCTTGGAAGACCATGGAGGCCACTCAGTTCCCCAAAAGGCGTAAAGTGCCTGAAGCTTGTCAAATACAAGATTCTTCTCCAAAGAATACCACAGTATAGCTCTGCACCAACTTGGGGTTGAAGGCCAGCATCTTATTTCCTTTAGCTCAAACAAAGTTCCCTGTAATTTAAGGGAAATGGTCTGTAAAGGATAAAAAAAAAATGGCAGTAAACAGTACGCAAAAACGACACTAAAACATGCTCCTTAAGAAGCAGTGATTTTCTAGTATACAGAATGGCTACATTATAATACCTAACATGGAATCAGTGCAAAATCTTAGCAATTTTAAAGTGTTATCAAAATAAAAATACATTACAGTAGACAGTCTGCAACTCGGGCATTGTATTTCTGCTTTTTAAAACTAATTGTCTACTTCATGCATACACGCAACTTTATCAAACTGGAAAGGTCTTCTACAAGTCAACAGTGTTTCTTATGTTTTCAAATGAGGTTCAAGCACTTATCTACATAAATATATTGTAATTCACTTTGAAAAGCAGAAAAGAATTTAAGGAATTTTTTTTTTCACTTTTATTAAATCCTTCCATTGTTAAGACAAAGCTTTTAGGGATGAATAACCTGAAAATAAACAAAACATACACAGACAAATCATTTTTATGAGTGAGGCTGATGACAAATTCCATTCTAATTACTGGGCTCCCACAAAGTTCAAGTCTTCAAAAAATTGCATGGATTTGTGAGTGAGAATGTACATTTTAATCTATTGTATGTAGTATTTGTATGCTGAACATAGAGATATTGTATAAACAGGCAAAACTAAGGAGAGAAACCTGAAGTTAGAGCATTATTTCCAAAGCATAACTTCTCATATCAAATGTAAACTCTCTGAAAGCTGGATTTCCAGACTAAACTACTTGGCTAAGATGTTTCTGTAACAAAAGGACCTTGAAGGGCAATTCAACTCTTCCCTAGATTGGCGCCTAAAATAGATAGCCCTGTTTCTCTCCATTGATTCTAGCACAGACATAGACATCTGGCTTAGGTTGTCCATCTAGATGGCTGAAGCCAGATGAGACAAAGCCTGCTGCCCATGAGGGTACCATTTGCTATTAAGGTAATGTGAGTAGACAACAATTTCAAAAGCTTGCAGTGGAAGTTGGTCCTTTTTTGAATGATGCTGGATTCTTTCTGTGTATTTCGTAGTTTATTACAAACTTTAATGAATCAAAGAAAACTCTACACAACCTTCCCATGTTCTGCCAGACACAAATACTCAATGACTGCTCACAGAGAGATGGCAGTGGAGAAAACAGATGGAGTTTTGCCTAGACTTTAAATATGCTGCTCCTTAGTAAAACCCTACCAGGCAGTGAACTCAGGAGATGAATCATTGTTGTGGGACACAGGGATGTCTGTTCCACTCTTGCTTCTCCTGCTGACCTCCTGTGGGGCCTTGGGCAAACTGCTCCACCATCTGTTTCTCCACCCTCCTTTGTCTGTGCAGGGGATGGCTACAGGCCATTTTGCAGTCAGATGGGAACCAGCTGTCTCTGTGCCCTGACCCAAAATGGCATGGCATGACCAAGATAATGTGGTGCCAAGTCTGAGGTAACATACCTAGGACCTCAGAAACACTCTCCAGCTCCAACTTTGTGTTTGTTAGGCACAGCAAAACCGCTTCTGCTCAGCTCATGGCACTGGCAGAGCACAAGTCCGGGTAGACACATCCACAGGCTGAAAGCACCTGCTCGCTTGTGTCTTTTCTTCTGTGAGTGTGGAACAGGCAGCATAAAGGGAGCTGTAAACTCAGCTCTAGAGATTTATAGCACTGACTGCATGTGTGTCAGTCTGGCCAGCCACCAAGTTCATGCATCCACAGGGTAAAGAGCTGGAATTGTGGCATTTCTAATTAATGCTTCACTTCCACAGAGAGCAAAAGAAGGCGTCAACTAACTATAGAGATCAAATTTAAATTAACAATATGAATGGAAAAGTTGTGTGTGTGTATACCTGTGTATGTATCTGTGTGCATTTACACAAGGTATTTAACCCTGCTTCCTGAAGTGATAAAACAGGAAATTTCCTTGCCCCTGTCTTTCCCTTCACCATTGCTTTCACTCATAGATTTTGGTTAAGTCAAGGAATACAACCATTTTATCTTTGAAACTAGTGAGTTACTTACTTATTACCCAGAATGAAAACATCACAGAGGTACTGCAGTCTGAAGCAATGCTACAAATAGATACTTAATATACAGGAATGCTGTGCTTCTCAGCTATTTATTCAACTAGCTGGAAATGTTCTTAGAAATAAAGAACCAGTTTAACCTAAAATCCACCAACCATTTTACTGCAATGACCATGCACTCTCATGCCACACTCCAGGCTTGCACTCTTTTCAACATGTTTTCAAACATTTAGAAGAGTGTGAAAAGAATTCTGCTGGGGAAGATTCATTGCACGGTCCTTAAGGATAAACTGGTTAAGGCTTAAACTGGTCCTTAAACCTTAACAAAACTTCCTATGGGGTAGTTGCTCTGTATCTCTTTCCATCAGAGCATGATCCATTAGCCTGTACCACCAAGCAGATGCCCTCAGATGTGACCTCCCAGCAGCAGGTTTCTCTTTGGGGCATGAGGCAGGTTTTAGGTAGGAAAGCTGGTCCAGCTCTCTGAGCAGAGAAAAGCTCATTGTTCTCCTTTATCAGCCTGCCCAAAGCTACTGCTTCTGGTGGTTCACACAGTTGGAGCACGGCTGATATAAAAGCCAACATGGGTTCTTCTTGTGTATGGTATGCCAGAGTGGTTGTTGGTGTGGCAGGCTTAGAACCGAGAGCAAAGTTTGTGGAGAAAAGGACAAGAATTTCTTCAGCTTGAAATACAGGGTGAAGTTTAGAAAATCCATCCCTTGGTTGTGCAACCAGACCTGTTCAGTTCTGGCTCAACCCTGCTATTATGAATATGCACAATCTCCAAAACCATGCTTGTTTAATAACTGGGCTTCAATCTATGGCCTGTAAAAGCAAGTACGTGCCACAGTTTGATATGAGGCTCCATGCTGACAGATGTAACAAGTGCATGTAATTTATGTTGCTGTCATTGGTCGAAATGCCAAACTCTAACATTGCTCATTCTTTCCCTTGAAAATACCTGCAGAGGAAGTACTGAAAGCAAGGAATGAATCACTCTTTGCCACAATACCATTTCTATTGCATTTGTCCAAGATAATCCAGAAAATGTGTGGAGTTTGGCTGCTTTTCCTTTCAAAGTCTCAGTCCTCTCTTTCTCCCTGCACAACTGACAGGCTGTATCTATACCTCAGCTCTGGGGTCCAGGAATATGTGCTGGACAAACCTTCAGTATTGGAAATCAGGATACCTTGATATAAGGTTCTCCCTTTGGAGACTGAGATGTTTTCCTGCATCATGGCGGAGAGCATCGGAGGGTATATATGCAAATTTAGCACAGCCACAGACTTCCCGAGGCTTTGAGCTGTGACCTTGGCAGTGCTAGGCCATTTCCAGGGAACTCCCACCACACATGCCATCATCTTCCCATGACACAAATAGCTGAGTCTATCCTAGCTGCGTAAGCACCCAGTGTACGTGCATTCCGAAAAGTTTCTGTGCAGAACAGGTAAGCAGTGTCTCCACCAACCCAAAAAACATAGGTGCATGAACTGAAAAAAAATAAGGAACAGCAGAGCATCAGACCTGCTCTCACATATCACACACATATCTGCATTTCATCCCATGAACTCAGCCAGCCACATCAGTCAGGCAAGTGTTGACTGTACAGCACAGATGGAGGAGGGACACTACAAGGCAAACAAGGAAGAGAAAGTAACTCTGTCTGCCCTGAGGTCTGGAGGAATGGGAGAACACAGGCAAGCAAGCTGTAATCCAGCTTCAAAAGGCAGCAGAGGCTCAGCAGCATGAACCCAGTGATATCGTGACATCATCACCACCACCACAAACTACAAGATTAAAGCAAAGTCCATCAATGTAAGAAGCCTGGGCACGATCCAGACATTCCACTGGCATGAGTCCCACACAGAGACGAAACACTTTGCCGAGATTAGGTTGGGTGGTAAAGGAAGTACTCTTCTTGCCTACTCCCCTCCATCACTTCTAGGGAGGGAGTTTCATTCCAGGGACAACTCAATGCTCCTAGGTAGTAAACAGGGCTACAAGATCCACCCCATTTTGGAGCAGATCCTCCTTTCTATCCAAGGGGCTGCAAAGGATTTGCAACAGGAAAAAGCCCAGGGAACAGGTCTGACACCACTCGCCCCGACCCGGATTCCGGGGGCAGCGCCAGTTACCCGGAGGGCTGTCCTGAGTTGCTGGATCTGTTCGCAGCGGGGAAGGAGCCGAGGCTCACACAGGGCTCGGAGGCTTCCAGGTGGCAACGGCGCGGGAAGAAGCAAAGAAGCGGCCGGGCTCCGACACAGCTCCACGGGAACAGGGTTTATTACGGGGTGATGAGGGTCCGAGAGCGGGGTGCCGAGACAGCCCCGAACATAGGCTGACAAGGGTTAAGAACCAGGGACGAAGAGGGGCGTGGAAACCCTAGGGAAGCAATAACTGAGGGCCAAAGGGGTGTTACAGAGGCAGGGAAATACACCGAGGAACAATGGAGAATAAGGAAGGCGGGGAGAGGGAGCAAAGAGCCAATGGGCTACTGAGGAAAGGAGAAGGTTCTGGAAGATAACCAAGTATAGGGAAGAAGGGAGGGGAAACCAGGATCCAATGCCCAGGGAGACATCTACATAGAGGTGCGAGGGCTTCTGGGAGGGTTCTGTGTTGTCACCCTAACCCTGGGAGCTTGCCCATTAACCACGTCCCACTGCTGGAGCCTTTTGCCTGCTAGTGTTTGGCTGGTGTTAGACAGCCCCGGGGTGGGTTGCCACACTGCAACACAGGTGTCTTCTGATCAAAATAGTTCTCTGATCAGCTATAACCTGCCCATCAACTGGGCACCTCATCCAGCTGACCAGAGGGTGTTTTGCATTTATATATTGCTGATGGGGTGCTTTGCAGTACTGTGTACGGCAACTGTGGTGACACCTGAGGCTATCAAAAAGTTGAGGAGATAAATCATCCAGCTAGTCAACCTTCCCACCATAGGCAAGATTTGTCTTCCTTTGCAGCTGGTCTTGCAAATTCTAGTTGTCAGGAAATGAGACATGAGGAGAGTCTGCTGAGCTAAATGGTTTTGTCATTGCCCCCCCTCCTTAAACTTAAGTTGCTGTGGTGACATAAATAGTTGCCCTCGTTTGGATAGGCCAGCACTAAAAGAAACCTACAGTCTTGTAAGAGTTAGACTTATGAGCTATAACCATTCAACATAAAATTATGCATGCCACTTTTGTATGGGTGCTCACACTTTCCCTGTCAGGAAAAGAAAGGCTTTGCAAAGTTTACTACCTCCTCCATTTCCTATCAAAACTTTGTGCTGGTAGAAATGTGGGTTGTCATCCCTAGAGGCTTACTCTTGCAAAATTTACTCTTCAGAAATCAAATTTCATACAAAAAAACCCCAAAACCAAAAAACCACCACCACCGACAAAAAAGAGTATTACTGAGCTTTCCAGTAGAGACCTGGGATTTTAGAGCTTTCAGAGCAACATTTCCACACAGCATAAATTTATTTGGAAAATAAATCCATCTTTTTTTGAAATAGTTAATTACCTTGGCAGAGGAAACAAATGAAATAAAAGATTTATGGATCCCTCTTTCTCATAGCAAAGTAGAAAGTGATCTGTTTGCAGGAGTTATATTTTCAGGCACTTTGCTGAGACACCCCAACCCCCCTCAGTTGCTGACTGTAAAATAAGAAAACTATTACCCAGCTGGGGTAACAATAGGCTCCCACAGTGCTTTTCTGCTCAGCCCGCAGCTGCCAGTGAAAGTGGAAACTACAGCAGCAGGATAACATTCTTTTCTTACAGCCTGTTTCTATGGGCAAGGAGCCCTCCCACTGCTTCAATGTATTTTCTATGCAAAACTGTAGAAGAAGTGACATTTTAAAAGTTTTGACCTTCGGGGTTTTTTTTCCCCTCCCCCTCATTTTTTTTTCTGCATGAACCAAGGCATAAATATTTTAAGCCTTCTGACAGAGTATGTGTTAGGAACAGCAATAGCCATTACTATAATAACAAAATGTTTCAAAATTTGGAAATTCTATATTGTGTGTAGCATACTGGTAACCTTTCTGGAGAAAAAAATAGTGAGGAGAGATACAGAACTCTTCTGGTTGTTGTCACAGGCAAACACATGATTGTGGCAGATATCATACATCTTTGCAAAATAGTGTCATTGAATGCCACCTTTTCATTTACTAATTTCATATTTTAAGATTAAAATTTCAAAGGATTTTGCAAGCAAAGATTTTTTCCCCATCCCTCTTCAAGGAAAAAAAATTTAGCCATTTTTATTAAAATTGCCTTTAAAAAAGTGTTTACAAGAGAAAAATAGTGGACTGAATAATGCTAGTGAACTGTAGTAAATTAACTACATACACATATATCCAAATTATATGGATCTAATCTGATAAAAAATTGTCATCATTTCCAATTAGATTACAAATATAACAAAAAAAAATACCCTACTGGTTAAAACATAAAATAACACACTAAATATCAGGAAATTATAAAGGACGTTAGTGATGTAAAACATACTTTCCCAAACACAAGCAAAGTAAATTAAAACTCTTCAAGCGAGATGGGGAGGGGGAAGTGATGCCCATGAGCCACTGAAGTGAATGCAGAACAGATTCTAGAAACAAGCCTGGCAGGTTAATCCATGTGAGAGTCCTCCATTTACCACCAATTCCCTCTGCTAGCTACCACTGCTATTACTAGCTCATCCTAATGCTCGCTAGGAGCACTGGCCCTGATGCTGGTCTGTCTATATCTCTCTCTCTGGGTCTGACCCCGCATTCTTTTCATACCCAGCACTCCTCCCGTCACATGTTGAAATCAGTAGAAATTTGACCAGTGCAAATGATGACGAACATGCCTATAGGACAGCAGTGTTCTGAAATAATCAGTTTTAAAAGCTGTTTTAAAATTCATTAAGATTTGGAGGAGAAAGTAGAAAAACCCCACATTTTAAACTGGTGGCTCCACTGGTGGATTGATAAAGAGCTATAAAGACTTCTTGGTAACCTGAGTCCTCCATCAGAACAAGATAAAATCATCTCTCACTCTACAACACACACACACTGTAACCAAATCCATCATTAGCAAACTACATCATTCATCATTAGGCAAGAATCTACTATAAATTACAATGGGCCCATTAAAAGATTGGGAAACCTAACAAAAAAAAAAAAAAAAAGCTCAAAAGCAAAGAAAAAAAAAGCTCTCCCAGGAGGGTCTCTGTCAAGACAGAAAATTCTTTCAAGTCCCCTTGATCTGTGCCTGAGACACTATAAACTCCTAGGACACCCCTTGAATTTCACATCCTATACAAGCCATCTCTGGGTAAACAGGGCAAAGATAACATACCCTATCTGTATGGCTTTTTGTTTCCCTGAGCAGAACATGCCCAGTAGATTTTCATACCTGAAGTTGCTCTTTCTGGTGTGTGAATCAACAGCTTAAAAAAAAATATTCAGAAGTGTTTCCATGGCAAGCCTGCCACCAGGGAGCTGGGGACCAGCAATAGTTCTAGGGAAATCACCAGGGTACCTGCACCTTTTCTGAGGGCTCCTCAAGGGTTGGGGCACAGAACCTTGGAGTAGCTCCCAGATCCTGCACTCACGGAAGGTGGTCTCCTTTCTTTGGTGGGGATGCAATCAAGTCAAACCAAGCTATCATTTCAAAAGTGGGTCTCTCGTCATCTGCTGTATTAATAGTTATTTGCATGTTTCCTGTGTTCTTTGCTGCAATATGTGAGTGCAGGCAGAAGAATTCTAAAGGATTTTTAGGTTGATAGTGCTTCCATTATTCAGGACAATGTGCTATCCAAGGCAGGCAGCTATTTGGGATAAATAGCCTATCCCATTTGTCCAAAATAGCCAAATGTCTGGCATGAGTCATGCCAAACAGGCAGCTGCTCGGCAGGAGTGTAGTACTGGCATACTAAAAAGCAGAAGATATTGAAGGGGGCAGAGAGAGCTAAAGGTGGCACCAGTGTATAGTGACAGAAGGTTTGTGGGGTCAGTAATACACAACGATCACACTCACTAAAACTGTCAGACGACACCTTCATAAATGGCAGCGTTTGTCTGCAGTTTGTGCACAACAGTTTCCAAGATACCAGTCATCTCCTTAACACTATAAACAGACAAAAAATGAATACCTTAGAGGCCACCATGTGGGAGGTGCTGGCAGGTACTAACTCTGGAGCACACATATTGCAAGTGTGATATCACTGTTCATGGACAGGACAGCTTTGGGAACCAGTTCCTTTAGTAAGCGTGCCGCTTTGTGATTTGCATAGCACAGGGCATTTCCTCAGTTGTCTGAGATGGATTCCTGAGAAGCAGTGGCTTTCACAAGGAGAAACACGGATATTACAGGGAGGTACATGAATAAATTTACAGATGAGTGAAGGTATCTGTGTCCTTAGCTGGCTCCCAGGTAAAGTCTTGTACATGCAGACTTGTGAGCACTGTACATACCCCTGCAATGTGCAGGTTCCCTCCTGTCCTTTCCAGGCTGTGAAGTCCCTTCCTCCCTCAGCATTGCCTAAATATTGATAATTTATGCAGCAGATACTCCTGTGAAGTAGATAATGAAATTCATTTCACAGAGAAAGAAACCGAAGCTGTAAAATTTGTGTCTTACCCAACGTGGCAAAGAAAGCACAGGACAAAGTCCTGAATGAAAACAGTTACTGAGAAAGTCTTCTATGACAATTATATCCTTTGTCACAGTCACCACGGTGCAAGCTCAGCAGGTGTCATTTCAAATTCAGTATCTTGGCCATCTACTTGTCTTTTAAGATAAGTGAAAACAGTCCCTGGCATGTAGTAAACTTCTTGCCAGACTTTGGAATTCTCTAGCTTACATTATCTTTAGCACATTTAAGAGCCAAAAAAAAACAAAAGAAAGAGAAACTGGGTAAATGTGTAGTTAGTCATGCTTGTAAAAATGTCAACGCTGTCAAAAATATTTGTGTGAAAATCATAAACAAAATCTGCTGCCATGAGAAGTTTTTTGGTTCTTAATTATGGGACAAAATGACTTCTTTTTCATGAAGACTTAAAAAAAAGAGAGCTAACAATGTGATGGAAATATTGGCACAATCTTGACTCAGCTGCTTCCCTGGGGTAATAAAGTTGCTCCCAGAAAGAAGAGGATTATGATCTTCACAGAGTACCTTAAAAATCCAGCTAGTATGCCAGGCTAGCTTAGCAGGTTCCTAATAGGATGTGCAATCTTGCACCTCTAAGCATGTTTGGAAGGTTTCACATGCTTAAAGGCAAGAGAGGACTGGTTAGCAGTCCCCTACTTGGCATTTTCGAGTGGATTTCTAGAACTGCAACTCTCAGATTTGCACACTTGCTTATAGAGGCTGGATAAGCATATTTTATAACGTAAAAAAATAAACAAAAGCAGTAGGTCACCAGACCAAATCATGTAGGTCAGTGGAGAGGAATACCTATAGCTATCGCAAGGTTTGTGTTCACTGACCTGTGGGAACAGTTGGTGGTCCAACTCCATTTCTGAAGGACAGATGTTCTCACCCGCACGCTACCACAGGTTGCAATGCTGGGGTCAGCAGACCTCATGGGCACATCCCAGGAATGAACCCCCATAGAGAGGGTTCACTGGGGCCAGGTGCCCTGACAGGTCCTTTGGAAAAGTTGTACTCTCTTCCTCGTCTCTTCTTTGCGACTTTGTAAAAGCGGACTCACACTCTTACAACTTGTGGTTAATTGCTAAATTTTCACTGATAGCAAAGTCACAAGGAGTGGAAGTGAGCATTTGATGGCTTGGTCATTTGGGGACTTAATTTTCAAACCATGCAGTGCATTCAGGCCTTGCTGTCTTCTCAAAACAGGATCGTTCACATTTGTGCAAGGTTGTAAAGTGTTAAGACTGACAAACCAGCATTGAAACAGACAGCCAGCCATGCCATTTAAGATTTTTTTATGATTGGGGTGGTGACTATAGGAACAGGTTGCTCAGAGACATAGTAGAAGAAGAAGTAGAAGCCCTGGAAATATTCAAGGCCGGATTGGATGCGGCTCCAACTAACCTGATTGAGTTGAAGATGTCCCTGCATATTGCAAGGAGGTAGGAGCTAGACGAATTTTAAAGGCTCCTTACAACCCAAGTTATTCTATGATTTCTTTTGTCCTGAGCTGCAAATATAGCTTGTTAAAATTAATGCCCAACTGTACTGCTATGGCAGAATCTGGAGCAAAGGTCTGTCACAAACACGGCATGGAACAAGTTACTAGAAAGAAGCAAATTCCAAAAAGGACTGCAGCAACCAATGCAACCTTTCCTGCTGAGCTTTATGGTTCCAAGACCTCTTACAGAAATGGTTTCCTGTCCCTTAATATCCCAGTGAGTTCAGTACCAATATGCTATATTGCAAATGTAAAAGATTTCTTGAAACAAAACAAAAATTCATAACATTCATCTTGTATTACTCCATTCCAAGTCAGTTGTTATCTTCTCTCCTCATAGAATTTCAGATTGCTGCTTGAAAAAGCAAGGGAAAACAATATTATAGTAACACTCATTAGATTTGTTCATGGTAGTTTACATTAGTCTATTCTAATTGAAAATATCTGCATGGAGTTGAGATACAATCAAAATTCAAATAACATTTTAGATACCACAAAAGGAATAAAACCCGAAGCAGAAGAATATGACATTAGATGAACAAAGGCCATGTCGGCTCATTTCAGTCATGTCTACCTTCTTTCCTCCAAAGATCTCCTGAGGGAGTCCTGGTACCTCTTCCTTGCTATCCCCATGAAAACAAGTTTTTGCTGGAAGAACAAAAAAGGTGAGATTCTCTTATGCACCGTCTTTAAGGCTTACTCTTAATCAGATAGAGGAATTTCTAAAATATTCCACGCTTCCTGAAAAAAAGGCATAAAACAAGAACTGGGTAAATTTTTGCCACCCAATTTTGGTTTGTCTTGTGAAAAAATTCCGTTGTTTTAACAATAAATAAGAGCAGATTTGCTACGGTGTTCAGTGAGCATGAGGACTATGGGAAAAGCAGATCAGGAATAAATGGATTAAAGGAAAGACAGTCTTCTAAGCAGAGGGAAAAAATATTGCCTAGAGAATATGTTGAAATGTTAAGTAAAACAAGCAGTAGTCTGTGACCTGCCTTGCACAAAGGGCAGCAGGGAAATGAAAAGTACTCTCTACCTCTGGCTGTCCTTGCACAGGGAGAGGGAGGCCTTGAAAGCACTGTCTTCTTGTCAGGACTTTCACCAGTGGCTCTTCCCGTCCTCTGTACCTCAGAGAGTCAGCGGGAAGATGTGTTGTCATCAGGCCAGCACAGGACAAGCCACATATGGAATAAGACAGCAAGACCGTCATGCTAAAAAATGCCATCTGCTTTCCGGACTGTTCCTGAAACAGTACAAAAAACACATTGCCAATGGCTCACACAAGGGAGCCTCAACAGGCAGCAGAATTTTTTGCGTCTCTTGGGGAATGGGCTCTTCCAAGGCCATCTATTTCCAAGGCTCTTAGAGCACAAAGACAAGCAAAATGGGTTCTTTTACGTGAAAAGTAGTGAGAAGTTTGCCTCAGCCTTGTTGAGAGCATCAATAAAATTCAACCCAAGTCTGATAAACTATCAAGGTTTATTTTCTATGCACAGGCTCTCAGCTCATTCTCCTCAGGTTGTTGGGAGACAAAAGAGTGAAGCAGATTCCCTTGGCTCTCTGAGACATCACTAAAATAATTCTATAAAACCTTGCCCCCTTCCGTCAGTTTTTCTGGGATCCTGAACATATTGGATCTTCCTTTCTTTGCTGCTGACATTTTAGGGTCCAAAAGTTGGGTCCCCTCTACTGGGCCTGGGCACAATACCATATACCAGACATTGCTAGTTCACACTAATGCAAAGGATGAGCAGGGAAGATGAGTGAGATAGGACAATGTGGAAACATTTCCTGAGAGGAAGGGTCAAAGTCATCTCACTAGTCCATCCAATTTCCTGGTGAGTCCATGAATGAGGCTGTTGCCCTCATCTTTCCCGTTCTTCCATTGTTATTTCACATCCAGCCAGGATATGAGAATAGGTGCCTGGAGATATAGTCCATCTCTTTGATGGATCTGTTTCCTACTAATGCAGTTCTTCCCGGGCAATCGTGCTACTGTTAAATGTAGTTATCTGCCTTTATCCTGCCCACAGCTCTGAGAAGCTGTTGGAGGAGGCTGTGAGGCAGCAGTCTATGGGATTGGATGAAATCTACCCAAAGGTATGGAGGGGGATGGTGAAAGAGCTCACAGGGCCATTTTTCATTGTTTACCAGCAGTCGTGGCTAACTGGGGAGGTCCTGGTTGACTGGAGATTGACCAATGGGATGCCCATCTACAAGAAGAGCCAGACAGAGGATTCTGGGAACTACAACTGTCAGCCTAACCTCAGTGCCTGGGGGGGTCATGGAGCAGATCATCCTGAGTGCCGTCACACAGCATGGGCAGGACAATCAGGGGAACAGTGTGTCCAGCAGGACCAGGACAGTGATTGTCCCCCTGTACTCGGCACTGGTGAGGCCACATCTCAAATCCTGTGCTTAGTTCTGGGCCCCCACTACAGGAAGGACGCTGAGGTGCTGGATTGTATCCTGAGAAGGGCAACGGAGCTGGTAGAATGTCCAGAGCACAAGTCTGATGAGGAGTGGCTGAGGAAGATGAGGGTGTTTATCTTGGAGAAAAGGAAGCTGAGTAGGGACTCTATCACTCTCTACAACTACCTGAAAGGAGGCTGTGTTGTGATGAAGGCTGGTCTCTGTTCCCAAGTAACAAGCAGTAGGACAAGAGGAAATGGCCTCAAGTTGTGCCAGGGGTGGTTTAGATTGGATATTAGGAAAAAATTCTTCAGGATTGTCAAGCACTGGAAGAGGCTGCCCAGGGAACTGGTGGAGCCACCATCCCTGGAGGTATTTAAGACATGTAGACAGGGTGCTTAGAGGCGTGGCTTAGTAGTGGACTTGTCAGCACTAGATTAACGGTTAGATCTGCTGATCTTAAAAGTCCTTTTCAACCTAAGCAATTCTATGATTCTATCCTAACAGTTTGCAACTTTTCTTGGCTGTGTTACTGCCAAAGTAGATACAGAGAAATGCCTATACCTAATGCTGAGATTAAATGAACTCTCAGCAGAAGAATTAAAATCTAAAATTAAAATGGTATCATTTTGTGATAATGTTGTAATCTGCCTCTTTGGAAATTCCTGAATCTCTGCTCTATTCACCAGCGAGTTTACTAACATTAATTTATGTAAGGCACCATAACAATAGACACCAACAAAATGTAGACATCTGCACCAAAGCTGTTTTGCTTTGCCTTTTCTTTATTGTAAGCCATGTTACCCATGGTAGCTGTCTAATTCAGGTCGAGCCAAATTACTGCTAGGAAGTGCTTATATCTTTCCATTGACTCTAACAGGGCAAAAGAAGAGGTGGACTAGTTCACACATCTGCATTGTACATGTCTTGCTTTCAGTCATTCAGATATAAATTTCGGTTACTTAGCCCATCACAAGTGTCTCTGTGCAGTTTAAGGGATTCCATTAAAACTGTATCCTCACATATGGGGCAAACAACAAAGGTAAGGTGGTGAGTGAGTGGTGTGAAAATTTTCCAGAAACAGGTTCAAGCTCACTTCAGTAAATAGTTTAGGATGGAAATCAGCCTCAGAACAAAATGTAGATATTGCTTGTTTGGCATAGCTTTCCCACAGTAAATAATAGATACAAAATTAGCTAGTGTGGGAGGAAGGGAAAAAAATAAATCATTTGCTTTCACTTGCAAAGCCTTTAAAGCATTCAGAACAATATAAATCCTGAGACAGACAGAGACTGTCCTCTACAGATGAGCACTGGGCATCTGCAACAAAACACAATCATGACCCTACATATAAGTTTCTGTGAAGGGCCATTAGATGGAAGACAGCTCATTGTGTGCACATGTGCTTGGATGAGAAAAATGAGTCACTCCCAACTCTGGATCAAGCAGGTGATGTAAAGGATTGGCAGGGAGAATGATGCAGACAAAGGCTCTGCTTTCTGAAAAGCACTGAGTCACATCCTAGGAAAAAGCATAAAAAAAGAAAGCAAAACTGGATATAGCGATATCAGTTGAGAGCTGGGAGCAGGGATGAACATACCTACTTCTGCTATAGAGCGTGCACACCTATATCAACCTAGAAGCCCAGACTATGTTTTGCAGTGTCTTCTGTAAGGCCTTAGGATTGAAACTTTCTGTCTGTTCAGCCACAGCTCCATTAGGAGCAGTCTTTTTTGTAATTTCACATGTCAAGATAATGTATCATTTTCTGGAATGACAAATTCTTCAGTAGTCACAGGGCTGGTAAGAAGTAGGCTGCTGCTGAAGAGTCAGGTTCACCATTTTTCCAAGGTTTTGCTGTCCTTCTTAGCAATATTTCTAACTTGGTATCAGTGAAAGGATAACCAGGAGCTATGCCATCACACTTGTAATTTAAGAGATGGACTGTTACGAACATTCTAGGATCAAAAAAGCTATTAACATAGTGAACTTTTAATTCCCCTGCTACGTTTTACCTAGATTTTAGAGCAACAGGAAGCAGAGGTTTTTTAGCTCTAGGCTGTGGGCTGGCCATAGTGGATCTGGCCTGCCTTTGTGTTGAGATGCTCAGGTATCCTGCTCTCCTCCCAAGGACATCTATTACCCTTAAATCACAGAACCCCTCTACTTACTACAGATAGTGGATGTTAACACTGTTAATTTCACTGACTCAGAGGAATTCAGCTCACATTGTGATACCTTTTTGTTGATTTTACTAACCCCTGGCCATTCACAAGATGGAAACAAAAAGCTGAGGACATCTAAGCTAGAGCAGGGGGATAGCCCCTAGTTCTATCATCACCTTCTTGCATGTGGCAGGGCAGTTAACTCCAGTTAGCCCTTCAGTGGACTAGCTTTTGATATGAATAACAGAGTCAGAAACCTGATTTCTGAGCTTGGGACCCCTCAAAGGAGGCAGCAGATGTCTAGCCTTTAAGGCACAGCCAGAGTGATTCTGCAGGACAGCTTCTCAATTACTTTACAAGCCTCTCTCCCTATGCACATATAACAATTGATACAGCAGATGCTTTGAGAGGTAAAAGTCACCAGGAAAATGAATACAAATTGAGTTAAAGATTAAGTTGAGAAGTGGTGCTCAGGCAGCATAAATTAACTTAGTTATATTTTAAATTTTTTTGTGCATCTAAGTCCTATTTCCTCAAATCTCAACTCAGGTTTCATTAACGTTTCATGATGCCCTCAGAAGACCTTGTTGCTTTGCATGTGCTCTGGCTTTGCTTCTGCGGAAGTATTTTTTGTGTATGCTGGTGAACAGATGTGAGTAAGAGGTAGATTTGGGTAGATTTGGGGATTGTCATTCTCTTGACACTCTTCTGCGAGTTCAAAGAGGTACTTGTCACTCAACCCCAGCTTTTGGGAAGAAACATTGGCCAATTTTGGGACACCACACATTTTCGCTGGGCTCTGACAGCTGATCTTTGAAACCTTCTGGAGGGACCAGGCTGAAGCCTGAGACCAGAGTGACACGTGAGACAATTAACACATTAGACCTTCCCATCCCCCAGTGAACTTTTGTCGGCCTGTCCTCTTCCTGAAAGGAAGGGGGAAAAACATCCTTTTTGTAGTGGCTGCTCATTATATAAAGTAAATCGAGAGTGAAGGGAGGGAGCAAAGAGATGGCACAGAGCCCGATAAGTGCACCCTTAAATCTATAATTAAAACCAAAGGCAAGTTCCCAATATAGCCAATCCAGTTATATAAGATCTTACAAAAGCTTCACACTGTTTGCTGGGTTTTGCTTTATTACTGTTCCCTCTCCTCAGAGTTCACTTCAGGTCAGTAGCGGATGAGGTATTACAGTCAGAGTTTATGGCAGGGTAGAAATCTAACAGTGCCCTGTTTGTAAAGACATGCAAGTGTGCACCCAGAGGGAAAGAATAATCACTGGCTCTACTTGAAAGAGAAGTTAATGGTCAGTTTGGAGCTCAGTTTAGACCACCTCGAGCTCTGGAAGTGAATTGCTAGTTACTAAGAAATTACTTGAAATTATGTCCTGAGAGTCTGTGAAAGGCTGCTCCTTGTCAACTGGTCAAAGAATTATGGTAAAACTACATGTAAGACAGGAAATCAGGCTGGATGTGGCCTGCTAGCCAGCCAGACTGAGGAATCAGGATACAGAAGCTTTCTCCGAAAGCCCATGACAAGTCTCTACCACATTTTTCTATGCCTACTAAAAGCATCCTGCAGGAAAACACAAGATCACCTGGCATATTTTAAGCGTAGGCAGCTCACTGCAACGGTACTGGGAGTAGCTGCTTCCATGTGGCAGTTGGAATATGTATCAGAACCACTACACTAAATAGTATGCAAGCTAGATTTCAGAAATATAAATAAAAAGCAGTTACCATTATTGATAAAAACCATCACTGCTGCATCCTCTTCTTGCATTCTTTACAACAGCAGTCGGCAGTAGCACTCCTAAAAGCAATGGTTTCTTAGGGCCATGATGAAACTAAGCTCTTCCTCCATGTAAAACACCCCAAAACACAAACAATCAAGAATACCACACTGAAACACAGTACAACCACTCAGCAGTGACCACACACTGCACACATATCCATGTATTTCCGAGGTACAGGATTCCAAAGGTAAGGAGAATATGGGAGCCATGGGAAGAAGGCAGAACTGTGTTCTCCACTTTCTGGTTATGTGACAAAGTTTAGGCACATGCAACATTTATTAGTTAATGCAACTTGCTGAAGTCTCAGGGTGGTAAATGTCCTCAAGAAGAACTTACCTGGAAGAAGCTGATAATTTCTGAGCATAGCACCAATATTCACATATCAAAACACCTTCATGTTCTAAGCCCCAACTATATTTAATTTGTCCCCCAAAAATAGAAGTATGGGAAAAGAGAACACCTTCAAAAAAATTCCTAAAATATTCCTCTTTCTTCCCAGTGACAACCAGGAAACACTACTAATTTTTACTAATATCGTAAGTATCAGAAAAATGGGAAGAATTATTTGCATAAATGTTTGTGAAATCTATGACCTTCTTTTCTTTGCAACATGAAACCTCAATGAAATATACTTTTCAAAAATTAAGTTTTAAATGGTATGTTAATTGCTTGAACTCTGTTTGAGCTGTGACAGTTCCCACTTTGCAAATGTTGTATGGAAAATCACCATCGGTGAAACTGCATTGCTGAGACAGTATAACTAAAATATGATATCTGACTGGGTTCAGTTCCAATTCCTTCCGCATGGCTCCATCAAAGGATTTTTATAATTAATAACTGACAATGTCAGGTGCTAAAATGGTTACCCAAAGAGTATTTTTTTAAATTACACTGGTTTGAAAGCTGAGGCTCAGCTCTGCAAAGACCTGTGTGGGAGAGCTGTGGGAAGGAGAGGCTCAGGGATCTTACTTTCCTCATGTACCCACCAGCCCTCATGGCAATGTGGGCGCTGGCAGAGCTCCAGTCTCACAGTGACAGTAGTGCAAGGTTCTTCAAAGAGATTGGTCTTTCCAGGGCAGTGGTTCTACAGCTGCCACACAAACCGTCCGATCTGGTGGTAGGCAGAAGGAACGACAGCTCACCCTTTCAAAAGCTTACACGTGGTGCAGAGACACTCTGGATCCCAAAGTACATTTACCCACAGCATAAATACAATGTTTTCACAAAGTTCTGTAAAGCCATGTCAGATGTATGGGGCATAAATGAGAAACGGGCTCATTAAGTTTCACTGGGATGTAGTATCAGCCCAGATTATACCTGCTGACACCAATCGAACTCACAACCACCACCAAGTAGCTGTCTGCAAGAAGGTTGACATCTCTGTATTAAAAGGGAGGATTGACACTAAAATTAAGGCTCACATGGTTACTATTTTCATCATAAAAGTGTGACATGAGCTGTTGTTTTCTGAGCAAAGACAATGATCAGCTTTTGTGATGTTACCACAGAATCACAGGTTGGAATGGACCTCCAGGGATTATCCCATCCAACCCCCCTGTTTAGGCATGGACACTTGGAGCAGGACCATGTCCAGACAGTTTTTGAATATCTTGCTATCTATAATTTCTAATATTTCCTCATCTATATGTCCACGTAGTCTTCCAGCTGTATATTGAACAAGACAACTAGCACCAGTAAGCAGGCATTATCTATTTACCAGGTAACATTCTCAGACAAAACATAATTTTTACCGAGGGAAATAAGAAAAATGGATACAACACAGGCTCCTCACACTAGACTATGGCATGTCTGTCTGTTTTCAGAAGGGCACCACACAGTGCCTAACAGGAACATCTGTAAGCAGCCTATGTCTAAATGAGATGCACCACCAGCAGTTGTACACCAGCTCTTCTCTTGTGCTTGTCTAGAATGCTTAAACCATTTCTCTCAGTATGCCACCATCTTTCACGTGTTGTTACAGATAGAAGCTTAAGCAAAAAAGTGCACCTGACAACTTTTTCACAGATAAAAGATAAAAAAGACTATGATAAAAAAGTCCTGTGCAAATCTTATGAAGAAGAACCAATGTCTGTGTCAGTCTTATGTTGCTTTCTCATGTGACACCCACTCTGAGACCGCAGGGAAAAAAAATCATTTGATGGTTCTAAACGTCTGCTAGTTTTGTGGTCCTTTTTACCTAATGAAATCAAGGTAATCAAGCTTGAGCTCCAAAAGCTAATCAAGTTCTGGATGGGATTGACTTTACTACAGGATTTTATTTCCTTGAACACATTTGATAACCATTACAGTCTATCAGCTTGGTAAAATAACCTCATTGTGTCAATGCTGGAACTAATCGACTGAATTTCCAGGGCTCAGATAGCCTAATACGTATTTCATTGTTGATATTTGTTTCAAAACTAATTTGCACTGCCTCATAGATTTTCAGCTTCATGTGCCATGGCTTCTCCTCCTATAATATGCTGAAAAATTAGTTTCAGTGCTATACTGACATCTCATTCCCTTCTTGTTGCCTTTTTTATGTTTTACATTATGAAACAGGATGAATGATTTCAAGGGACCATTCAAAGAAGGCACACAACATGTATATGACAGATCTTACATGCTGTGACAAAGGAGAAATGTTATAAAACAGCCTCTGATTTCTCTGTACATTAACAGTCTCTTTCTCATCTGCTAACAAATCTCTTTTTTTGTTTTGATTTCTCCATGTCTTCCACCGTATCTCTTATTTTCACCTCTGAGGTTTCCACTTTAAATAGACTAACTGATAAAGGAAATATCAAGTTGGGTTTCACTTTCCATTAACGCTATTTTTTTTCCTTAATATTTACAAGAAACTCTTCATTTATCATTAAACACCCCTCTCAGAATGTATATGTTCAGAGTTATGCTTGGTGAAAATAGAGATCATTATGACAAAGATTAAAGTTCAAAGCCTTTTTCAGTTTTTTTGCTGTTCTTTTTCAGATGTGTAATGACAGAAAAACTGCCCATGATTTTCAAGACTTTTCCTGTTTCTGAAGATTTCAAAATCTTCTCATGTGCCCTTTTTTTTTCCCCAAAAATGCATTGTGGTAAAGTGCCTGGATGTAAATAAATTGGTCATCAAGATAAGGAGGAAGTAAACATCTTCTCTTAAATAACCTAATTAAAAAGATTTTTATCATACCAGTGCTGTGCACTCTTTTAGAACTGAATTTTAATTTCTGTACACTTGTGAAGAACACTGTGAACAAATGACTCAGCAATGCTCCTGCACCTAACATATTTCTGTTAGTATCTTGGGCTCAAGAGAAGAGCCGTTCATGGTCTCGGGCTCCTCAGATACCACAAGAAAGAAAAAGAAACTCAGTTCAATCTTTGAAGAAAACGAAACCCATAGAAAAAAAATAAAATATGTGATCCTCTTCTTGTCTTCTTCCCAGGGAAACCATGACAGGTGAGACCCAGTAAGGTAGAAAAGATTTTTCTCAGTGCTTCAGAATTATTTGTTCTTCCTGCTTGTGGAGATAAAACAGACAATACAATGATGGGTCCTAGTCAGATCTGCACTTAGGCATGGAAATTGCTTCTCTCCAGTGACTGTACAAAGAACCAGGGTTTGTCAGTACCAGTCTGAATCACTGAAGATTTTGGATGCAATAGTAGTCAGAAAGCCTAAATCAGGCACCCCAGGTAGTCAGCTGAAGTCTAAAAATGGGAAAAATAAGGGAGACAGAGCACCATAAATTTAGAGGGCAGATATTTTTCTATTCTAAGTCTTCAAATCTGCCTTAAATCTATGCTATGACTGTAGCACATTGGTTCCTTCTGCTGTGGGTAATGAGGTACCTTCTGAAATCTCTTGCTAATTTACACAACATCTGAGTGCAGGATGGTATTATGGCACCTCTCTGCTGTTTTAGCATTTCATTTGCAGGCAGCAAATGCTCTTATCTACTCTCATGCTGTCAAAAATGTGTGCATCTTTTGTGTCCACAGAAGTTGTGTGATGAGAGGAGGTTCCTCCCTAGAATCCATCCCTTACCCTGCAGGTGTTTGAGCTTTCCAGCCTGCTGGTAGCAGGCAGACATATATTATTCATAGTGCCAGCAACAGTTCCCTTGTCTTAGCTCAATGTGGAAACAATTGCTCAGGGGTCCTGTAAATAATAGTTCTTTGGAATCATCTGGAAAAAAAAAAAAGAAGCCCCTTGGTACACTGTAAGCTGGCAGTAATTTTCACATTACTTCAGACAGTATCCCATTCATTGCTTGACAGATCTGTTTTTAATTCCAGTTTCTCCTTCTCCTTTAGATCTCCTGTTGCAGGTAGACAGTAGGATTTAACTGTTTGTGTCCATCACCATGGCTTTATTTGCTGCCAAACAGTTTGTTGTTTCAGGAGAATATCTAGCAAAAAGCACAGACTGAGTACTGAGTACTCAGTAGTACTGAGGCTGTCTGTCCTACAGAGAGCACAGAAATGTGAGGGAAATAAAAGAAAGCTAAGAAGACCTGACAGAAGCTTATGTGAAGCCCACTGCACATGCAGGAAAATGATCTTTAAAAATACATCTGCCTGATGTACTCTTAAATGACCTCCCTGTATGATCTTCCTGATTGGATCAGTGGCACAGTACCACAAATACTGAGACTGGAGACGAAGCAATACAGTTCTGAGAAAAACTGCACTCCCGCCTAGTGCATTTAAAAAGTGTTCCCAGAGTGATTTTAAGTAATGCAAATTATGCCAAAGAACAGAAAGTGTTCATACCTTTATCTGCAGTTCTGTTAGCTGCACAGAATCTGTTGCCTGAAACCTGTCTAGCAAGCCCTTGGTCCACTTGCACATGTAACAAGATGCTTGTTTTGTGGAGGCAGAGAGGCAGACATAGGACACAAACAAGTTTTGAGAGAGGCACTATTAGTGCTATGTTCCCTGTGTGGTACAAAAGCAGTTTCTCTGAGGACTGATGGCTGGTTTTTATGCAGGGAAGCTGCTGGCAAATCAAAGGCAATATTAGATCTCTGTCGATTAGAATAAATCCCTCTTTCCAGCTGCCATAAGATCAATGTATTCCCATTACTCTTGCTGTGACTACTGCGATGTAATAAACTTTTAGTAGAAACAGCGACCAAGTGCTACATGAAGGTGGTGATTGTGCCTGGCTGAATTGTTCTCTCTAGATACAAAGGCTAGTCATAGGTTCCTGAGCCCTTTTTTCCTGCTTACCACAGCAACTGAGATGCAGGTGTTCTTCTCAGAAAAATTCCTGCCTAGGATATCTGCAGTGTGCAGTAGTGTCTGTGCAGAAACAGATGATCCTTGTGCTTGTGTCAGCAGACCTGCGTGGCTGGGCAAAATTAGTTTTCAGAGCCACAATTCTGAGGTGCCATCTGCAAAGCACAAGAATGCATCATACCATGAGAGTACAAAATATATGCATCTTCATCCAAGATGCTGGCCTATCTCCCCCTGCCATATGCTCCAACTGCTAAGCTAAGTTGCCATTCCTGAGTATGTGTCAAATGGTAAAAACAGCATAACCCCTTGAGTCATATCCAGTAGTGCAGGGCTACTGGATCTTCAACTGATCATGATTCAGCAGCTGAAAATTCAAATGAAGGTGTAATATTCAAGGCTGATTGTGAAAAGCGAATTAAAAAGTAGGAACGAGAAGGAAGTAACCCAAGACACACTTAATTTTTCCTTCATTTTTTTTGTGTTAGACTCCTGTGTCCCACACAGGGGGAAGGAACTCATAAAGGAATTAAGAAAGAGCATAAAACAATATTAATTAAGGAGTAAGTAAGGGTTGTTGAGTATAAATATGATCCAATTCACTGTTGATTCCTTACTGCACAATTCATAATTTAGAAATGAGAGTGATAGCAACTAAGAGGAATTCAGATAATTGTTATAGAATTCATTAAAGAAATAGATGTCCCATGAATTTTTAAGCCAATATAAAGAATCTAATGGAGAATTACAGCCCCATTTGCATACTCCACTACCTTTGAAACTTTTCACTCTATTCAGAGTGACCCAGTCTGAATTCTGTGTTTTCAAACTGGAAATAATCAAAGTATGCCAAGAGTACCTACTCCCAAGACTAGTGGGGAATTAATGTTGATTCTCAATCACATTTTATCCAAATTCAGTAGTGTGGGGTTACACTTTCACTGGAATGAAGGTTTAACAAGCACAAGAAAGAACCTTGGAGCAATAATTAGATAATTACAGAAATACCATCCCTTTAAGTACCACTGAACTGCTCCCACAGGGGATTCACAGGAAGACCCTAGTACAAAATGAGTGGAAATACAGCACCAGTGCTGAGAGATTTTGGCCCCAGTTCTACAAACACTGATATAAATTACCTCACACAACAGAAGTCCAGGCTGCGGTTACATACCTGTGTTCACGTAGGAAGTGCACATAGGAAATGCTTATTACTCTTTGCTAGAAAACTCCTGCCCTGGTTACTGTTCTTACAAATGCCTAATTTGCAAAGGAAAAAAAGGTGCCCTGCTTCACTGGGAAAGTGGGCAGCAGGTTTCAGCAAGGATAGGAATTTGGGTGGTTAGGGCCACTGGATGACAGGAATATCAGCTCTGCTGAGCCCCCTTCCTCTTCACAGCAGGTACAAAGAGAGCTGTGAGGTCATGGGGAGGACAAAGTAAGAGAAGGGATGACTTCAGAAACAGTTTGAGTCTTTCAATGCCTTCCTCTGCCTTTGGCTACAGCCATTGCCATAGAGCAGCTGCTGACCAGCAGCAGCAGTGAGCAGGCTTCCAGCCAGCCCAGTTTATTTGCCCAGTGTCCAACACATGACTATTCCACAGGACCCTGAGTAGGATAATAGCTTGTGCCTAGTACATCTGTGATATCCAAATATAAAAGAAAACATTGGGTATTAAGCAGTACAGCTTCTGTAATCATTTAGCTTTGATGAAATCTTTAGGAAGAATGCAAAGACCCAAGCAGGGAAAATCAGAGGCACACTTTTCAGCATAAGTAAACCCACAAATTATATCACATGTTGCCAGCGGAAGTCAGTTTTAGCCTAGTAACTGGCTTTGTACTTCTTCTGTTTTTAATATGTATTTGACATCTAACAGACTGTACATGTAAATTTTTTTGAACATAAATCAAGAAATGTGTTTCAGTTAGACTTGGGCAAGGATTTAATTTTCTCTCAAAGTGTTCTAGGACCATAAGACCTCTTGGTTTTGCTGTCCTTACCTCAGTGCATCTTCAATGTCTGTGTACAGGCCTGCATAATTCCCTGAGTCACATATGTTCCTGGTGCCATGTGTCAGGACTTACAGCAGCAAAACAAGGTGCTGATATGTTTATGTCATTCTCACAGTGACTAATTGTAAAACAGAGGAAATAGAGGTAAAAGCTCTGACAGACAAAAAGTGGTCAATGAAGAGAAAAGCAAGCATATAGGAATCAGTTGTATGTGTACAATACAAGGATGTCATTAGAATCTGGGACAGGTTTTATATAGCTATATCTACTGTTCTTAGTCTTCTTTAGTATAATTAAGGGAATTAATTAAGGCTCTAGTTACTGTGCAGAAAGTGTTATCTTCTTATCTGCAAAGAGTGCAGGAGCAGACATTTCCCCCTATCTCTTAAGAAAAAAGTGCTGGGTTTTGCACGAGTTTAGTTGCCATGCATGCCGTCATTCCTATGACTCCAGATAAATACTTGTACAGGGCTGCCTTCTTCAGCAACAGCCCCCTGAAAGTAGAGGGCTGCCTGCCACTTCGTTCCTGGACTGGTGTGCCTGGAGGCAGCCAGACCTTTAGCAGCATCTTCTTTACTGATGGAAAGCCAGGTTTTGGAAGGAGGCCATGACTTGGTGCAGCACTCAAGCACCTTCTTGGATCTAAGCATGTGTGTGCACTCCTGTGCTTACTCAGCACCTGCTTGAGGCCAAGCCTACGTTACAGCTTGTGCTTAAATTACAAGGAAGCCTGTTGGACTCCAGCACATATTTCAGGTCTTTGTGAAATGGGATCCACAATGATTATGAACCCAGAAAATATCCTGAATATAACCAGATTCTGACAATTATATTATACTTGAACAAAATTTTCTTGGGCACAGAACTGTAGCAAGTGGATTTGAACATAAACATAGCCATAATTCTTCTTTGTTCTGAATTTTCTGAGGACATGTACCCTGCATCTATGCATTTTTCCCTTGAAATAAACTTTTCTAATGAGGTAAAAAGATGCTAACCTTCCAACTTAAGGCATGAGACCACTGCATCCAGAAATGTTCATTAACTTTGAAAAGTTTTTAGAGGGATTGATGCACTGTTGCAGAAAATGGCAGATCACTCATATGGCTTTTACAGTAGAATGCTGCCCCAGGCTCCACACCACCACATTGAAGCATTTGAAGTCATTTAAGAGATCTGTAAAGAAGAAATCCAGCTAAAGGCTGGGTTCCCTTCCAGCACATTCAGATGGGCCAAGGGTTAAATCCATTTGGCTATGTTGCACTATGGAATTTCCTGGGAAGAAATCACTGCTCATGAACAGCTCAGCCAGAAGGTTTGTTCTCCAGCTTGCTACTAAGATGCCCTAAAAGACCTCACCATTTTACTCTTTTTTTGCTTATTTTTGAGACAGCCTAGCTTAAGTACCTTACCAAATATCTACCTGAACCTGTTCGTGTTACTGTAGAAACTGTTTAAACAGATAAATAGCTTTCCTCAGAAAAATACATAAAGCAGACTCATGTAGAAACAAATGATCCTATTTTATGTAAGTATATCATACATGCATTCCCAAGGACACATTTGCACAGGACAGGCTGTAATAGATTGACTGGTCTGACTTTAAGTTCTCATCCTCAGTATTCACACAGGACCCATAGCTAGGAGGAAATGTTCTTGCAAAGACACTATTGAAAATGCCTACTTGACTAGACAAAAATGACAGTAATCGTACCTAGTGCTTTTCCTTCCCCAATTTTTGTGATTTTAAATCAGATTTAAGAAATGGGTGAATGCTGAAGGGTCAGTCCTGCACAAGACAGACAACAGAAAGGTCTAGAGTTTTGTTTCAGAATAGTGTTGGTTTTGACATAGAGGTTATTTTAAAACATGTCCCCCCCGGAGGCATTTTTCACAGACACACAGAGACACACAAACACACTGCCCTCCACAAAATGCTACATCTGCAGGACTCAGTTCAGATGTGCAAGAGGTCAATTTTGTGCAATTTATTCAGGGCTATTACATGTGGTAATGAAGCATCTTTCTTCTCTCCCACACCCACTCTTACTAGTAAGATTAGAAAGTGAGTATTTCCTATGGAAGGAATATTTATGATGGTGTACTTCACTGTGGTTGCTGCACTGTCACATCCTGTACGTGAGGGAGAAGGTTACTTTAAAAGGTCTTCTAATTCTTCATTTCTCTAGGACTTTCAGCAGCCATAAGAAATAAATGCAGTGTGATACATTATTTCGGCTCATGAAGTAAATTAACCATAATATATTGGTGATTTAGAGATTAATTCACATTTTGTCATGTGAAAAAATATGCTTTGTCAATGATACAAAAAAATCCACTCCCCAAAAAAACCTCATTCAAGTCTTAGATATGCAACAATTTACCCAGGTTTATTTCCAGTAAATCTTCATAGTTCCTGTCTCAATTTCTCTATTTCAAGATAGTCTCTCTTCTCAAACACACAAACATCCCAGTTTTCCCTGGCATCTCTTAAATAACTGCTACATATCTTTTCCTTCACCCCTCCTCCCCCTTGCCTTTCTTCTGGATTCTCTTGTCTGTTTTTTTTCCTTCCCTCTCTTGTCCTCCTGCCTCCAGGACCTCATAGTTTCTACTTCATGCCCAATCGCTCCTATTCAGTCCTGTCTCCTTTTCTCTCTCTCCAGTGGTAAGGAAAACTTACCAGAATGTGTATTCTCCAAGCACTCTTTTCATTTAAATGTGAAGAAGAGTCATTTGAGCCTCTCTCCTACCAAAGAATTGGTCATTTGTCAGTTAAAGAAGTTTCTTATCTTTATGTACTTATGAATAACTTGAGATTTTATTGTCTAATGTTTTTGTTCTAAAAATAAGCATTTCACAGGAAACTCCTATGAAATAGTATTTTTCTGTCTAACACAAGCCACAACCAAATCTTTGAGTTCTCACCCCCCCCCAGCTATGCTTTTGACCACAAATTGCTACCTAGTGACTAGTATATCAGAGGAAACAGAAAGTGATGTTTCCCCAGATGAGCAGAAAGCCTGCCCCCAAATTCTGCACTGCTTAACTTTCAGACACACTTTCCCCAGTGCTGCACATCAACTCCCTCCCGCCCCGCTTCCATGCATATTCAATGGACCATATGCTTGATCTCAAATATCTCCAGGCATTATGGATCCTATTCATCAAGAAGTGGCTTCTACACTCATGAGCAGAGGGGGAAAAAAAAAAGACCTTTTCAAAGAGCATTCAAGAGTTTTCTGAGAAAGAAATCCTAGTTCACAGTGACCTGTATGTACCAGGCCGTGGTCCACTTTAAACTAAACCCATATATTTTTTCTGAACACACACACATTGGCACTAAGAAATTCTCATTATTTTGCCATAAAGTGGGCCTGTATAGAGATCTCATGAGGGATTTAAGCAGAGGCTTATTGACAAACACAAACCTAGTGATTCCTCGGAATCCAAAGTAGTTTGTGGGGTGACAAGGCAGTCCCATCACCAATCCCTGGTACATGACAAAAGCAGAGGCAGCTCCAAAGCTGACACACCAACTGCCTTGGGAACTGCCACACAGCCAGATGCCGTGTTAGGAATTTTTCCCTGACACCATAGCATATGGGCTTTGCATTGCCATTTGAAGAGCATGAGACAGACAGAAGCAATCTGGAGGGGGTGGGAAATGGATGACATGTCAGCCTGGTGCTTGTATTTGGTCTTTGGTTATTAGGTGATGCCTAAATACCTCTTTGGCCTTCAGGCAAAGGAAAATATTGAGCCAAAGGAAGCCCCGATGTAACTGTATTAGTTGCAATGCAGTTAGTATGGGGATTAATTTGTCAATTTGTTTGCTTTCATTTGCTTTTGTTTAAAAAAAAACAAATGAAAATATTTTTTTACCCCTGCATGTTGTCAGAGAAATGCATGAGCAATTCAGGATTATATTTAAATAGATATTAGGCTACTGTGTAATCACACTTGTTTTTCAAAGCTGTGGTACTCCATTTGCTGTCTTTTCAATTCTGGGTAAACCAGTTTCTACAGCCCAGTCGCCTACTGCAACCAGTCCCAGCAAGAGCTAAGAGGATTCCAAGTGTGAGTGACTTGCAGGTTCATGGACTTGTCAGATCCATCCCTTCCTTCTTCATCAAGGGTTGTCTAGCATTGCACCTCTGCATTGCTTTTTCTAGAGCATGAAGAAAGGACTGTGCAAGCACTACACAAAAAAACAGCGGGGCTGGAATTGCCAGTGGGAGAAGGTGATGAGGCAGGAGGTCCAGAGGAGGAAAGGACCACATGCCAAGGAAACGTACCAAAGGAAAAACACCAGAGAGCAGAGGAACATACGCACTGCAGGAAGGGGATAGAGAAGATCAGGAATGTAAACAGCACTGCAGAATGTTTGAGAAAAGGATATAAATTTTCCTGAGTAAGGAGCAGTGCCGGGGTACACAACTGCTGAAGGGAATCCCTGAAGGTACCACATATGGGAGTTTCAATGTGCCATGTTGGCTTTCTTTTATCCTTTCCGAGAGAGCTTGGTCTGATGGTTATAAAAGTAGCTCAAGTAGTATTAGACTAAACAACCCCTGAGATGACAATTTCTTTCTTCCATTTTCCTCAACAACCCTTCACCTACACATGGGCACACCTGCCCTCTGCTCCCACACAGCCTCAGTGCGCACGTTGACACATGAGCCACCTGTGAGCCACCCACAGGCAGATGGGTGCTCCAGATGCCCTGAAAACTCTGGAGCTTGGAGAATCATGATCACCATGCATGCATTGCCCCAGCTCACTTGCACAGCAAGTGAGGATTCTCCCATCCACCCATTTCTGACTGAACCGGCACTACGTGAAAGGAAGGACTGGAGATCATGTTTCTGCATCAAATGTTCCAACATCATTTGCACAAAATGTATCTCTCTTTTAATGCAGTGCATTCTCCTGAAGGCAGTCACAAAAATGGTGCTTCATCCTATCCTGATGGCCCCATGTACTATTTGCATCTCACATTTGGGTTTTTTCCACTATAAGCAAGATTCCCTTCAGTGGTATTCATGAGCTGGAAAAAAGAAATATGGAAACAAAACAAAAAAATTGTGAAGAGAAGGAATTTAATTTTTCACTTGCACTGCTTGAACTGCAACATTTGTACTTACGAATCCTGAATAAGTGCTTGACCTTTTCATTGTTTCTTCATTTATTGTTATCTCAGCTCTGCTTCCCAATCTGTGTTACTGCATGTATTTAGGTAGTTGCTCTTCAGCCTGTTTCTTCTTGCTTTGTTGAATTCTGACTCTGAAATCAGATGTTTGTGCAAAAGCTCTTACTGCCAGCTGGACACTGACACAGATTTGGGTGTATGAATATCCTGTGTCTTCAGTAGGGTGCTTGACTTTACTTTAAAAAAGAAAAAGTCTTAGGATAATAACACATTTTAATTAAACCATGCACAACTCCCCTGGCAAGCACAAGGAAAATAGTATTCTATTACCCTAACAGTACTCTCCACAGCAGTGCTGCATAAAAACAAAGGGCATCTTTTCATACCTGTGTTTTTAAGGGCAAGTGTCATGTGACAAATACAATACCATTTAAAAACTGCACTTATACTTTCACCCTGTGAGTGGCTCCTTGTTATGGGGCTTACAATGGATTAGTTTCATCTTAAAGAAGGAGATAGAAAGATAACTCCATGAGCACACTGTGAGGTGTGTGAGCTTGTTGTGATAAGGCCCTGGTATTAGTAGATTGGCATCAAAGATCATGGATGTATTTATAGCACACCAAGCATGATGATGACATGGATGCAGGTTGTCAAAGGAAGTCAGTTCCCAGGGAAAGCTAAATATTTAAGGCCCACATTTTCAGATATATTTGAGCTGAGAGCCTGCCTGTGGGCTTAGATCAGATCTAGCACAGCCAGAGGCAGAGCCTTTCAGAGTTGTTTTGCATGAACTGCAAGCACTTATCCTACCAAGTGCAGGGATGTGGTAATAGGGAGGACTCATAATTAATTTGTAATCTGGATCACTTTCATTCCCTCTTCTTTTACTTCCAGGCCACATTGTTTCCATCCACTTCAGCAGTGCAGCCCTAATCCAGCAAATACACACAGAAGTTTCTTTCTTGGCTCCTTCTGGACACCTGCCTACAGGTGCATTGCAGAAGATGTACAAAACTTTTAAGAAAAAAAAAGTATCTGAGGATTTTCTTCACTCTATAATTTTCTGAGAAGTGTGGAGGAGATAGTAATTTTTCAGTTCTAAAAGATGCTTTTTACCTTTATACTCAGGCATTGCATTATCACATTTGCTCGTGGGAAACACTTTAATCAAAAATTCCAGAAAGAAAGAACAAATACAAGTTCCTTGCCTAAAACAAAGCATCCTTATGGAAACATCCTTATGATTTTTATCATTTTAACTTAGTGCTTGATGACACTTTGTAACCAAGGTAATATATGAAGCTGCCATTCCAATCTATATTTCTTGCACTCTTAGGAATGGGAAAAATAATTTCAGTTGACTGATCAGAAGCCAGAAGGACTAAGCTTACAAAGAGCTAATGAAATCCCTTTTGCAAAGGAACTCTAACTTCTTGTTAAGACAGCCCCACTGATTGCATTTGACTTAACCAGAGTAGCTAACGTGTTCCACAAAATTAGAAGTCAGATTACCAGGTAAAAATACATATTTTCTTAATATTTCCTGAAACCTTTTAAAATTTTCTTTTGCTTTAATAATTTTGTTTTGTTTTGTTTTCAGACACTTACAAACTAAAACAGCAGGTTTGTATTTGGCAGTCTAGGTCCTCGCTGCTCCTCGCCTGAGCTTTGCAGTGTGGTTTTGTCCAACCAGTATCCAATGAAGTCTGTGTGCTGAACAACTCATGCTGAAGGAGAAGCAGCTGTTCACTGACACCGCACTCTACAGCACACAAATCTTGCACTTTTGCAGAAAGAGAACAAATACTTGCAGAAAATACACATGGAGTTTCATGCTCAAGGGGTATAAGATTAGGTCCAGTGTATTGACTAGGGAAATAGCCTGCAGGTCTTAGGCCAGCGAGGCTGCGTGCCAGTGACTTCATTAGGGCTTTTGCTTATGAAAGGGTTGCCTGTTTGGATGCTGGAAACTTGCATCAATACGTCATTTTGTGTGACTAAAGTAAGCAGAATGCGTCCAAAGCACTGGCCAGTTACGGACCTCAATCTGCCTCCATTTGCAGGCAATGTCACTCTTAGGAAAACAGGTTTTGGTTTGGTCAGAGGCTTTTTCAATAGGACTTTCATCACTGACTTTAACTGACAGAGGCTCATGTGAAAGGTCCCTATTCTTTCTTATATCTTCCCACAACAGACACCGGCAGCTGATCTCCTTCAGAGACTTTGTCCACAAATCCCAGAAACCCAAAAATCTTTGCAAATTTCTGTGCATCCTCATGATAAACTTCCCCACTCTCCACCCTCACCTCATGACAGTCAGGCAACCATGATGCCAATAACTCCCAGAGTTCCTCTGCTGGGAGGGGAAAAAGGAAGGAACAGGGTGTTGTAGCAGATGCAAAAGCTCTGCACTTCTGGCAGTATAAATCTACATACTTACGTTGCAAAATCTTATGAGATGCAGCTCCAGCAGTTCAAAAGACAGAGAGAATCCAGCAAACAATCTCTTTCTTGAGCTTCAATGCTCTCTGATACAATCAGGACAGTAGGAGTGATAGACTAATTTGGCAGACTTAGTAAAACTGCTTTGGGAATTTTTTGTCAAAGAGCATCAGTTAAATCAAGCAAAAAGGACCAATACTCTAACCCCCTGAACTAGCACTACATGCAAGTACCTACATGTACCTCACTGATGTAGGACAAAACCAGGAAATGCAAGAATGTTGAATTCTTTGCTATATGCTATAAAATAATTCTTTTCACAAATTATCATCCCTCTGTTTTTGTTTTTTTTCAGAGACTCCACTTTTTTCTTTCCAATTTGCTTACTTTCTGAAGTTCACTGAAAATATGCACTTTAGTTGCCTTGAAGTCACAGCATAAAGATCTTCATTAAAGGACAAAATGAACATGATTATGCTGCTAACGAAAATAGCGGAATTACTTCTGAGACTTTATCTACATCTCACAGCACAGTAGGTCTAATGATTTCTGAAAATTCATCAAGTATTTGTGTCATTATAAACATGCTATAAGCGCCACACACATATAGCAGTTACTCTGCTGAATCAATATTGATTTGATCAGCTTACCTTTGACGTCAGCATTTCATAAATTTCTTAGTCATTTCCTCATGATGACCTCACCAAACACGCTCTAAAGCAGCACTAAGCTATTTGAATGCTTCCCATCCTTTCCGCTGTGCAGCCCTGGTCCTAAAATCTTACTCTTTTTTTTTTCCCCAGTCTCCCCTCTCCTCCCCATTCCTTTTTGCTCTCACCCTGTGCACTAAAATTCTGATTTAGCTGCAGTTACCAGCTTCCCTCTTAAAATAGATATTGTCATAGTGAAGGGAAAGGACAAACAAACCCCCCAAAATCTATTTTTAGCAGATGGTCCCAATTGTACAAACTTTAGCTGGGGTTATTTCCCTCTCCCCCTCTCTTTTTTTTTTTTCTCCCCCATGCCCACGCCCCCGCCCCCCCAGTTCCTGGGTTGCGCTCCCTTCAATCTTGTCAGCTGTAAAATGGGTCTCTTTTTAACCTATAATGGATCAGTGAGATTAAAGGTGAAGTCATGAATTAGTAGCAGTGACAGCCCAGCACGATGGCCCCGGCAGCAGGGGGTCTCTCTTTGTGCTCGTCCACTCTGACCCCCCGTGCCACTCTCCGCCTGTGGGAACCGGACAAGAAGAATGTCGGGGTGGGGCCGGGGGCCGCCAGCGCCAGCCCCAGCCCGGCCAGCGCCCCCCAACACATTCTTTCCCTGGAAATATTCTGACATCACCCCGTCATACCTCCTTGCCGGCTCCTTCGTTAACTCCTTTATGCCTTGCCGCCGGCAGACAATGGGTCCTGCTGCAGGGTGGAGGAGGAGGAGGGGAGGGACACTTCTTTCCCAGGACAACTTTTTCATAAGCTGTGGACCTAAGGCAAGCGTGGGTTTTAAGACTGAGAAGTGGGTGAATTTTCTAGGAGTTGGGCTGTGGGGTTTGAGATGCCATTCTCCATGACAAAAAAAACCAAAGTGAAATGTGTCAGTAATGCAGAAAGATTTATATGGGGTTTTAAACCTGAATTTCTAGAACAAAACCATCCCTACCACAAACACAGCTTATTCAGTGGCTACATTTTGCCTTGGGAAGTATGTCAAAACTGCTTGTTAGAACCTTTGCAAAAGTATGATGCATTTCCAGTCTCCTCCATGAAAAACGGTGGTAGGGCAATATTAGAGACAAACACAAATAACAGGAGCTTCTTCTTGAGAATTCCTCATTTGGGGAATACCTGAGAGCAGAGCAACAGCAACAGAGCTACGCCTTTCTGCAAATGTGAGACAGACTGGTCTTCCTGTCCATGTCCTCTGGGATATATTTTGTCCTTACTGAAATGTAAATTCAGTGTTGGCTTCAGTCTATCTTCTAGGATAAGTAGCCAAAGTTTTCATCGTCCTTCCCAATTAATGCACTAATTAATTAATTGTAACAGGATTCCTTATCCTGATTTACCCTCCTAGTGAAGCAAGTTCACATTTCTGAACATACTTTTCTAACACTTTTAAAGCCCTCCTATTGCACCTGCACCAGAGCTATCCCATCTCATATCATTTCTCTGAGGGATATAATGTGTGCAGGACCCATTCAGAAAGTATAGTTCCAAAAAACTTACAGAGGACCTTCCCAACACCATAAGAGGATCAGTAAAAACAATTTCACTGGGTGAGCAATTTCAATTTCATTCTTGTGATATTACAAAGCCTGGTGAGAATTCATTGTCTCTATGCCTTGAAGTTCTCCTCAAATGGGTCCTAGACACACCCCAACAGAGTCAGGTGGGATTTAGGCCCCTGAAACAGCATAAAGGCATTTTAAGATGTCTAAATTCAAAATTGTAAATCCTGCTTGGAGGCTGTCTAGCCCCAAGGAAACATTAGTGTTTGCAGGATTCGCCCATTTTGCTCTAAAAGATGTCAGACCACTTGCTTTTCTGTTCCAAGTGGAGTGGTCTGGAAAACAACCCCTCCTTTAACTTACTTGCAGACACTCCTGGGATTGACATGAGGAAATTCTTGATCCAGTCTTGGAGAAGAGGGTAAGGGAAGAAAAGTATGCATTACAGCCAGATCTCTTTTATTATAGGACCTCATTTTGCCTTTTCAATGGCTCACTAGACAAAGAACCTGTTAAAGATACAAGGATATTTCCTGTAAAACTAGCACAAATAAATGAACGATTGGCCCAGGGAATGGACATGGCAGACACCATGAGCCTCTTCATCTCTTGAGCAATACGTGCTCACACAACCTGCATCTGCCTGGAAAGCTCACCCCAGCTTGACATCACCCTGTTTAGCCCCAGCCAGCCCCAGCCCACACCACAGGACTATGCAGGAAGTCATTGCCAAGCAAAAGGAACAGGTCCGAGGGCTGGAGTCCTGTCCTGTCTCCAGCCCTGATCAGCAGCAGGCACCGGCTGGGAGCAGTCAGTGGAGTGTGCAGATGGCACAGTCTCAAACAGGTTTCTGACTGGATGAGCTGACAGCATTTCCACATCAGTTCATGTCAGCTGTGTAGTATCCAGTTACACTTTCTGCAGGTCTGCTGGACCTGTTTCGCAGAACAGGCTCATCCCTGCCTGGCATCTACAAGGCTGCAATCCATAACGCTACATTTTGAAGACAAAGAGGAGAGCACATTGGAGTTGTACCTAACTGGCGAGGGAAGGCTGCAGGATGCACATTGCAAAGTGTCATTTGGCAACATGGCACAGTGGGGCCTGGGCCAAATGAAACGCTCACAAGTTACCAGTTACATCCCCTTCCAGATAACACCCTCCAAGCCCAGGGAAGAAGAGTTCAGACTGTATACAGCAAAGGTCTTAGCAAGCTGAGCAAGTTGCCTGGTGTGCCAGACAAGGATCCCTGCAAACTGTAGCATCAGTGTCTGTCCAGTATCCACAAAGCTCTTCTATTTCCTTATGAAATTGTAGATTTAGGTCTGAGAGAAATCAAACTCAGTCCTTAGGCTACAGGGTCACGTTCTTTCTCCTTGGCATGCCACTGAAAGCAAATGACTGGACGTTCTGTGGCAATGCTCCAGCAAGCAAGCTCCTAGCCAGGCAGCAAGCACACCCTGGGAATGGGAGAAAATGTCTTTCCACAAAGCGGTGGGATCAGAGCCTCATAAACCCTAGGCAAATGCACTGGACAGTAGGTGTCTGTAAAGGATTATATAAAGCACTGGCTATGTCCTACAATTAAAATTGTGTGTATTTATTTTTTTTTAGAAGAAGTTTTTTACTCTCCCATGATGAGGGGAGTGAGCAAAGGATTGTGCACAGGCAGGCAGGGCTGACTCCAGGGTAGTCAGGGGAAGGTGCCTTGAGAAGCACTTCACTCTGACCCTTCCTCTCTCCTTGCTGGTTATGGCACATATTGTGGGCTGTTCAAGGGTCTCCCATACATTGTGTGGGGATATGGAGGCAAGGCATAAGGCTCAGGACCCCACTGTGAGGAGAAGTGGCAGATGGAAAGGAGTTTCTTCCCTTAAAGACTTCAAAGACCTTTCCTGGAATTTGTTCCATGCCTCTCCCAAACAGAAGGAGGAAGAACAGCATTAAACTTATGGAGTGGTGGTGTTGTCACAAATCATGATTTCGTCAGGTATATTGTATTTATTCTTAAAATTTGGGCTTTTGTACTCTTTCCATGTTAAGGAAACAAGAAAATAGGTGTCCTCAGAGTCTGAAGAATAGCTTGAAAATAGTTACCTTTCTAATATTAACATCAGATAGCAAACAGTAAGTCAATGTTGAAATGTACTTACAAGTACTGTTGTTTAAAAAGCATTATAAAGAACTAATTCTGGTTTTGTTCAAGATTTTAGATCCCATTTCAGGTTTTGTGGCTCTTGACTAATATCTGTTGAACAATGGAGCTTGAGCATCCCCTGACTTCACCACAGCCAGGAACATTTCATGAGTCTCCCCCTTTGGAGCTGGGGGAGACCCTCTTCAGGGCTGGAGAAGCCTGGAGCAGGAGAGGAAGTCTTCAGCCAGGAGCTATGGAGAGGGATTAAGAAGGAAATCACCTCGCAGAGTCACGGAGGCATCAGACACCGGTGTATTTTCCCTGAACAGCTGTCCCCGTACCATCTGATCCCATATCCAGCTCAAGAATTCTCTTCATTCCTCCATAACCCAAACCCAGGACCCCAGCAGTCCTGGGAACAACTGGATTCTCCTTGGTGGCTCATTAGCAGCTGAAGAGGAGACCCAGTGGGAAGGAATCCAGTCCCAAGTGACAGTAATCTCCAACTTCATTTCTATGTGAATTTCCTGGGGGGCTGCAGCCCCCTATTCACTCTTCCTATTCCACAAGAGCACACTGGTTGAGGCTAGCACAGAGATTTGGTTCCTTGTTGTGCCTCCTGCCTGCAGCCTCCTCGTGCAGCCCTCAATCCACAGTGGGGATCCCTGCCTGTGCCAGAGCAGCTTCCTGCATCCCTGCGGTTCTCTCACTGGAGACCCTGGCTGTGAGCACACCAAAGACACTGCCTTGCTTCTTTGCTTGGGCCGGGGCGATTTATAACAACTAGTGAAGGCTGAGGACACACACTTTGGCTCAGCACAGCCTGGAAATAAGAACATACTCCCTGTCGTGTCATTTTCTCTGCTCCTGGCCATGCAGCCCGGCAGCAGCCCCTGCTCTGAGCTCCCTGCAGGGTTATTCCCGCTACCTGCCCTCTCCCGCCAGCATGAGGGTGAGCTGTGCTGCCTGCTGGGAGGCATCAGCGGGGCCAGTGCTCTCCCGTGTCCCCTGCAGGCTGTCACCCCTCCTGTTGCACAAGGAGGTGTGCATATGCACGCCTTTGTGCACACACGTGTTGCTGCGTGTGTGTGCGAGCAGAGTCTGGGACATTGCTGCTCTCCCTCTGTGCAGAGTGGCTCAGGAGAGGGGGGCATTATTTAGTCCTTCCCCTACACACTGCCATGGCAGGGAGAGAGGTGTCATCTATGCTGGACGTGGGGCTAACACGAACTGCGCTAATCTCCGCTTTTGCCGTTTCCTGTTCCCTGGTAAAAGAGGGAAAGTAAAGCCAATCCCGAACCACTGTGGGCTGTATCTTGCCTTACAGCAAAGCCATGGTTTGATAGCAGCCCTTTATTGAGTCACTCAGGTAGTTTCTTTATGGAGGAAGGATGGGATTAAAAGCAGATTAAAATGATCAGTGCTTCTCCAGTATTCCACTATCAGTCCAGTCCTTGATCTTCAGGAAGAATCTAGCTCTGAAAAAAATAATTGCCAAAAATACAGAAAGCCAAAATTTTAATTATTATATCTGCCTGTTTCTTATCCTGCTCACTTAGAAAACAACACAATGAAACGTTTCATTACCCTTTACTAGCTGCCAAGAAAATTCTGGAGTTACATTGAAAGATCAAGCTTTCAGATGACTGCAACTTCTATCAAATACTTCTAAAGACAACCAAAAATGTCTCCATTAGAAATACAAAAACATTTTGTGACCAATACTCTCCTAGGAAGGTTTATTATAGTTCTAAAGTCAATTCCAGCTCTGTTTTGGTTTTTTTGTGGTTTTTTTTTTCAGATATCTACTAAATTGTATTGTGAGAAAAGTATAAAGAATTTTTTTTCCATTAGATTTTTATTTTAATCACCTAAAAATCATTCTTATGGAAATGAGAAAGACAAAAAGATTCCCCAGGGACTGAGAAACTTCACTGATTTGCATCATTAACACTGAAAAGAACTTGCCTGGAAATGGCCCCTTCACGTTTTCTTTTATTTACATTTCCAGACAAATACAAAATTAATTTCAACAAGAAGGTTTCTTGTAGATTCATATCCCATTTTGATTAGTCTAGCCATTAAAGCATGAATATAGCTTGCTGTGCTTTGATGGACTGATTTAGTCTTTGTTATACTGGAATTTTTAAATTTTTTTTTTTTTTTTTTTTTTTAGTTTTTACTTCATTTATAAAGGGTTTGCAACATGGGGGCTCTGAGTGATCACTGACTGTATTAACATTCATAATTAACACCAGTAATTATTAAGACGCTTTTAGAACAATTACCATTTGTGGCATGGAATGAGAGAAAAGTGACATTCATTTAACAAAACTCAGTGGTTTCCATTTAACGAGTCTGTCCAAGCACAAGCAAAAATGAAAAAAAAAACCCAGAGCACACTAAATATATATTTAAATGCAGACGAATTTCTATGACAAAGTAGTTCTTTCAAGGCTCGAATCAAAATTTTAAACAGTTTACCTTCTTTGTGTCTTCTGAAGAGTTTTACGTAACAAACTTTCAGTGTCATCACTAATAGCAGTTCATGCCAAGGATTACTTTCTTGAAACTGCTACTCAAGCCCAGTGATTTGCAGTACACTTCTTATTACAGGATACATTATGCAGAAACCCTCTGCTATGTGATGGGACATGGCAACCCTGCTGTGAGAATGCCTATCAGCGCTTCTTTTAAGGCCCTTTCTCAATTGTCAGCAAAGTATTTTTTAAGGTTAAAAGGTGTAAAATTATTCTGAAACGCTTTTCTGACCTGTCGCCTATCACTGCAAAAAGCTATAGTTCATTTTTTTTCTAAAATTGTATTTTTAAAATGTGATAATATTATAAGAATAAAGCTAGTAAGAAAAATATAGGTTTTTATGCTTTTCATTATATTTTTCATAATTTTTCAGTACTGATACACATTAAGATTGTCAGTCCCTTTTTATTTCTGATTTTCTTCATTATGATTCTTACTTTCCTGTGAGTCAGTTATGATGTGCAATTAATGAGGAACCAGCAATTAAAAAATATCTTTTAATTTATATTTTTGTGGATTTTCAAATGAATTCCTGAATCATATTCTCTAATGTAAAAGTCAAATGCAGGAGGGTCATGAAGCATAATCTCATTTTACTGGTATATAAAGCTCACAAGATCTGTCATTCTTCAAGTACTACCTGTACTTTGATTGAAACAACACTGAATATCAGCAGGAAAACTAGAAGAAGGCTTCTATTCTTCAGACTGGTGGCTGGCTTTTAAGGCTTTGCAAGCTGCTTAACTCTAGATTTCCCAGGCTACATGCACGATTCAAGGTCAATGATCCTATAGTTTTAAATCCTATGCACAAGAGGTTACCATCTCCCATTGTCTGTAGCTTAAGATTTCCAATGGCAGCTAACTATTTATGTGCTGGTAAAATGCTGGAAGGTATCTGAAATCACTTTACACAGTGTTTCATAGACTGTTCTATAGCACAATCTTATCAGAAGTTACTGGAGAGCTCAGCCTTGCTGTAAAGAAGCACCAGACATGAAGGGCCTGATTTTCCCATCTGATATGTGATACATGCACACAACAATGTGAGTTGCAGCTGGAGCCAAGAAGAGAAGTACAAATAGGTGGTGGAGTGGAAAACAGATGCTGTGCTGGGTTTATGCATTGAGTTTTGTGACCTGTAGCAGAACACCCAGGTTATTACACCCAAGGTTTCTTACAGCATAGCTACAAGAAGTGACAAAAGCAGTAAGAAAGCATCATCATGTTGCACTCAGGTACCCATGAGGATTGTATCAGTCCTTTCCAACATGGACTCATCCACTTTTCCTGACACCGACCTCAGCAGTCTGAGCCTCCAGAAAGGTTTTCTTCCTGTATCCTTCAATGCTGTCAGCACTGAAGTGTGCAAGTTGAGCAATTACTGTGTGCTCTGCTGACATTATCAAAAGACAGACTGCACGTTCTGCTTCACACTGATTTTATCACATCCTCTTTATTAATTGACTGTATCTCATCAGCATAAAGTCTCATCTTAGCCTGCTTATCAGTACCTTCATAACCAAACGGGAGAAGGTTGCCATTCATACACACATAGATGACTGCATCTCATGTTTTTTGGACCACACAAGTATAAACTGCATGTTCCCAGCAAAAAACACTCCAGAAGTCTGTTTTTCAGGAGGCATGGCCTGGCCCAGGATCCCCTGGGGCCCTTCATCCCTGTGTCTGTGCAGGGTAAGAGCAGGGCTTATCTTCACCCAGGTCCGGGGTGCAGGAGCAAGTGTTTAGGTCTCAGACATGAGAACAGAAAGTGAGTTTTCGCATCACATCACAAACCACAAGGCAGGGGAGCACACATGCTGTGCTCCAAGGATGATGAATATCCAGCCAGCAGTGCCTAAAGAGGCTTGCAACGTCCAGTATGTACAGCCCTAAAACTCCTCCCATGGATGACTGTTTACAGCTATGAAAGACAGAGTGATTCTTTCAGACAACAAACCAGCAAATTTCTAAAACTATACCCAAGGATTTAAAATTCTATATCTAGAAGTCACTAACAAAGTGAAAATGTGATCATTTCTCTCTAGAACTAATCATAAAAAATTTAATGCTGGACAATTCCAGATGAGATTTTTACAGGTGACACAGGATGATCTTTTAAGTTAGACCCTAAAAAATAGGGTCACTGTGTTTCAAAAAATATATATATATGTATACACAAAGTAAAATAAATCTCTCAAACTGAACAGTTACTCTTCAATCCCTGTCAGTCTTCGTGCAACCGTTCTGAATGCACAACAGCCTTCTCTTACTCAGCTCCTTAAAACCCCACTTCTTCCACAGGGAGAAATTCAAGGAAGTTGTGAAGTGAAACCCACTGTTGACTCTCTCTAGACACTTTGTCCTTGGAGAAGGTAATTTCATGTTCATACTGTGAATTTTTAGGAATGGCCAGAGTCCCAGGCACATGGCAGACATGAAGGCATGGAATGGTCAATGTCAGGCTAGCCAGTTCTTTGGGACCAGACTAGGACACTTTTTAAAATCACTTGAAACTTGCCAGACTCTCTTTACAGGGGTCTTGGATGCAGTAGAATTAATCTGTTTTAACATTTAAAATTAATCTGCCTTTTATCATTTTAAAAGGAAATGTGCATATCCAGAGGCACTTCATCTCACCCTAAAGTAGACATCTACGATTGGGATCTTAGTGCTGGTTGAGGATAAACAATTCATAGACCTACAAAACTAAGATTTGGGAAATATTTACAAGCTGCTATTGTTCTTCTGAAGCTCCACATTCAATTTCTTCTGCATCCAAATTCCAACTGGGAACCCCAGATAAGTGAGGAATAATAGGCAAGATTATTGTCTTGATGTAATTTTAACACTATCTTAAACCTCTTTCTATGTAATCATTTCCATGGCATTACCACAGTGGAGATGATAGGGCAGAAGAAATCTAGAAGGCGCAATCCGCAGGACAATGAGAATTTTTTTTACAATTTTTCAGGGACACTAGCCAAATATCTGCAAAAGGAGGGCCCTATGCAAAACAGGAACCATCCTGGAAGTTATTCTTTTCTAAGAACCCACTGAAACCAATGGCTGGGTTTTGCAGGAGATTTGGATTGCAGGCGTCTGTGGGAAGTAATGCTCCACACTGTGGAATCATTAGGAGGACCTATGTTCACCCATTAAACCCAGAACATAGCTATGGCCATAATCTCAAATAAACAGAAATCCTGCTGCTAATTGCAGGGTCACAAGTTATGGCATTTAATTATTATCAGTTAATGCTAAGGCCGTATTTTGGCCTCTTGAGTCAGAATGGTGACCTAGTCATGTAAGAGTTCAAAGCCCTGCAAACCAACAGCTTGAAGGCAAGGCTGTTCTTCAAAGGTACAACTGAAGACTATAAACCAGTTGTGCCAGCTTCTCTCATGGATGGCCATGAATACCAGAGAACATGGCCTTCCTGTCCCAGTATCTGCCAGCAATGCTGGGCAAAGCTTGCAGATTCATCAGGATCCTTTGCTTGCACAGCTTTCACTGCTTGCTGTGCCCAGTCCAACTGTAATATTGAGTACCTGAGGTATTTCTTGCCCAAAGAGAGAGAGGCTACAGATCCAGGTAGCATTTTTCAAAGCAGGGCTTTTGTAGGCAAGAAGTGTGATGCATCTCTGTGAGTTAGCAGGGGCAGGCAGACGTGAAGAAAAGTAAGTCAGTCACGTTCACCGGCAGCGTGTCCAAGACAGATATATGCAACTATTGTTTTTTAATTTAGAGGTGCAAATTAAATAAATAAATGTCCAAAGAAGATAAGAAATTAACAAGACTATTTCAATGTCCAAACAATGAATTTCAAGAGATAAAAAATAGTGGAAATACTGCAACAATATCCAGACTTTTAAAATTATCTGGTTTCATAATCTAAACCATCATATTTTGGCATAGTAAAATACATTGATTTCAACTCAGTGTTTTTCATACAGACTTAGTATGAATATGTTGTTCTTGCTTCTTGCACAAGACAGTAAATTTTTCTATGCAATATAAAATAAAGACATCACTTTTTTTCTGCCTTTTCTTCCTTTTGTTCCACTGGTTTTCCATTTGCAAGGCTTCTCATACTTTTCAAAAGAACCTCATATTGCTGGAAATCAAAGTAATTTTTTTGCACTAGTGAGTAATTAAAACAAAAAAAAAGCAGCAACTTTGTTATCATTGTTCACAAAAACCATGAACTAAAGCGGTGGGCAAAGGGGAATAAATGTTTTAGCCTGCTTTTAAAACTACAGTGGGGTTACATATACATACATATGCATGCAAACCATATAGATATACTTATAAAATACAAAGAAATCAGATGAGGTAATAGCACCCCCTTCTGAGAGTTAGGACCAAAGCTTATGCCCTCACTTTAAAGCAAATCAGGAGACTTTTTGTCATGGTGCTACAGCTCTTTGATATGCAGCTCCTACTTCATGTTTTGTCCTACTGTGATAAACTAGAGACATGTACATACTATTTACTTGGCATTTATCTGCTCCTCGCTCTGTCACTGTAAGAATTCTTTGGTTATGAGGCAGCAATTATAATTTGGAGCTAGGAAGTCCACAAAAAATTATTTTCTTCAGCTCACCTGTTCAATTAGCCCATGTATAAAATAGCCTTTGAAGTGGTTTTTTTTGCAGTCAGGGGACAGGTGGAGGAAGGTGTGAAGGGCTGATGTAATTCAGCAGGAATGTCATTTCTCTCTTCAGCAACCCAGCTTTCCTGAGGGTGGAGCTTCATCTCTCTTGAAATGGACACAGCCTCCTACTCCCCATCCTCTTTGCCTCCCCTGGTTTGAGGTTAGGGCAGGAAAGGACCAGGACCCTCTCCCCCTTGCAGCAGCAAGGGCTCGGGAAGTGGTATCTGCAACAACTTCTGAGATCATACCCAGAGCCACTCCAGTATCACAAGGGCTACAGCAACGCTCTTCATGAGCCTCCCTTACCATGTACCTACACCAGCAAACATGGGCTTGGTTCCTCCCTTGGCCTGGCAAAAGGTTGACTTCCCTACCAAAGAGAGGCATTTCACACACCCTAATGAAAAACCAGACCGAGATGATTTCCTACCTTATCCATCCTTTTCCAGCAGCAAATTTCCCTTCAAGCAATTTCATCTCAATGGGAATGAGAAGATTATTTCATTTGCTCAACACAACATAGGCTCTTTTACACAGCATGGTACAGGCAGAGCTCTTGTAAGGCAGCAGAGAGCAGCCCTATGAGCAGCTCTGTCCCACCACATTTTCCATTAGTGGCATCAGGCCACCCCAACAGCCTGCAGCTCACCAACCCAGAGACAAAATAAATCATACCAAATAGCAGCAATCACGCCACAACACGCTCAGAGAGCAATCGAGAAATACAGCCAGGGTGAAGAGTCAAAAAGGGACTGTAACAGTGCTCCTTAAATTCCCACTTCTCATTGAGAATGGATTTGTGGTATCCCTCAGCACATCCTGCTCTGGATAAGCAGTAGTTTGCATAGACTGCAAAAACTTTCGTAGGGTTTGCAATAAAGCAGCTAAGGGAATAGCAAAAGGTTATTTACTGTCCATTTTTTTTGGTTGTTTTTTTTTTTTCCAGCCGCAAAAGAAAGAAATGTGTTTGATGAAAAGTGCTAGACTAAGGAAAATAGTGAAGGATGCAACTTAAAGCACAGAAATCCACATGACACTGAGCTATGTATAATTTACCATGACAAATCAGTGCTCTAGCAGAAAGAGAGTCACAGCATGTGAAGAAAAAATTAGCGCAAGCTGAAGATAAGACAGACACCATTTTCTACTTGCAGTGCTAGGGAAAAAAAAAGTAAAAGAGAAGCCAAACAAATAGAAAAAAAATTTCAATAATACTGAAAGGGAAAAAGGCTCTTCCAGAACATGTATAAAGGTATGCACTGCAGAAATTCAACATCAGAATACCATATCATCAGAAGGAAAATCTTACCGCTGAAAAATTATTAAAGTCCACAAAAATTCATGTGATAATGCTGAATCTGATGGAAGAGCCTCCAGCAGAGTTTTTTGCAGCCTAAAACCTGTAGCAAAAATGATGCCAAGGTAATTTATGAATAAAGTTACTGAGATAAAAACTTACGAAGTAATTACAGTACATAAAAATGGATATACCTGAAGCCCAAATTACAATGGTCCTTGGTTTTGGCTCAATGTTGTTATGTGTAGGGCTTCTGCATGTGATGAACAGCCACCAGTACACTCAGAGTGAGTGCAAAAATGAAGCTAATTTGGCGAATGTTGGAAATAGGAACAACTTTTATTTTAATTAAAAAAATTGTTTATTACAAGAAAAATAATTTGGAAAATAACAGCCTCCGAATTCGTAATTTAAAACCATATAAAAACCCCGGGAGCGCAGGATCGGAGACTCTTGGTGCCAAACTGGGTATGTGCCCATGGCAGAAATCTTCAGCGCTGCATTTACCTCAGCTAATCTGAGTCAAAATTCTCTTAAAATAAAAAAAAGAGGTCCCTGAACAGAGATAGGCCCCTCCCCCCCCTTTACCCAGCGCTGGAGCAGCTGCAGGGGCATGTATTCACCAGCTTGGCCTCATGGAGGAGAGAGAGGAGGGCTCTGGGACCCTGCTTTTATACCCTCTTGGCTCTTCCCAGAACCCACCACTGTCCTGCCCCACGGCACAAGATGATTGGTGAATTTCAAGGTATATCACAAGTTCCTTTCACCAATGGATCATTTGCTGGGGAGGGACATTGGTTCACAGAGAGGAGGTGTTTAACAATTTAACTATCTTAACAACTTTAATAACTATTAACTTGGTTATAAGATGATTTTTATATGCAAAAGCCAATTACCTAATTTCATATATGACAGCGAATGAGTTCAAAGCATACCAACACACTTGGGATCTTCCAGGTCAAGGGTAACAAGCACCCAAGCTAATGCCTAAATTCCCAAACAGACATAAGTATAGATCAAGATGATCATAAATTCATACAGAAAATAAAATACAGGAACAGAGATGGACAAGCATATATATTTTGTTATAAGAGTTCTTTAAAAATGGCCGCTGGTAAAACAGGAGTCATGGGAAGGGTAAATGGCTTCTTCTGGGAATACAAGGGAGGTTGCAGAGAACCTCTGACCTGGAAATCCCACACTGAGCAGGCTCATCAAGAGCCAAGAAGAGCTTTTCCTTGCTCTCTCTAGGCACTGGCAGTTATCCCCAGAAGGAAATTGTAGCCTTGTGCCCGGAAGAGCTGCATACTCACGCGCTCCCATCCGAGCTGGGCCCTTTGAGAGTCCAACTGATTCAGATGCATTTAAGCTTTACTGCCAACCAAGTCCATTTACTCTTCTCATCTCTAACAGCTCCTGCCTCACTCAGTCATTGGCAGGGCTGGGCACACCTGACTCTGCAGCCCTTGTGTTGGGGTGTGCTCTGGCAGAGCATCCTCCTGGTCGCCCCAGAGACCCCCTCTTGTCAATCCGGACAGGGCTCTCCCCTGGACTGACGAATCAGAATCGGAGGGTGGATCTCTGGGCAGTTCCCGAGTTTAAGCCTCGCGCCCCCCCCAAAGCTAGCCATGCCTCTTCTTCCAGAACCCTCCAAGCCGCTCGGCACCCCATAGGTGCATGCTGACGGTCTCCCCCTTGTTATCACCCCGTTGGTTGATTGTACCCTGGTTCCTCCCAGTTCCCCCTTTCCTATTGATTCTCGCCCTAAACTCCACCCTGTTTTCCTCACCTTAAAACCCTCGGCGCGGGGCCTCTCCAGGAGTTATCGCTTCCACCCGGATCCGGCTAATAAAACCTGCTGTGGTCCAAGGAAGGATACCCCTCCTGGTTCGTTCTTTGTCTCCGGGGTCTTCGGGCTTTCACCACCTCCTCCTCTGCCCTGAGGAGCGCGTGCAGCTGCCCGCTTGCGCGAAGCCCCAGCAGCGGCGGCTGCGAAACCGAAGGGGCGGAACTCGTGGCTGCAGGCTGAATCCTGGGTCGACTGCCTAGCCCTGACAAAGGGGTCTGGGGGCAGCTAGCCCCAGTCGCGGAGTCACCCTTGCAGCATCAGATCTGACCTCCTGCTTCCCCCAGTGTGGCTGGGAGTCAGGGCATTACCTGGGCACAAGCTGGGACCTCTCTGTTGCACCAACAAAATGTTTCACAGAATCACCTGTAAATAAAAATGGCATCTCACCAGTCACACAAAGAGTGCATTAAAACAAACAGTATTATTACTTGAGGTGAGAATAAGACACAAACCCCTTGTATTACCAATGGTTCTTAATCTATACGGCTGGCCCAGAAAAATCTACTGGATTAGATTTGGACTGGAAACTAAGACAGGACTTTGAAAGACAAACATAACAGATTCTGTGACGAAATAGGAGGTTGCCATGCAAGAAAAGAGACTGCAATTTTTTCTTCATACTATTTTTTACATTTCTGTCATAGGTCTCCTAATCCTTTGGAATACTTGCAGGCTTAAAATTTCCATTGACTAATTCGAAGAAAAGATGTCCATTCAGTATCAGTCACCTGACTTTTCTACTGTTTCTTCGAAGTTGCTGTCAAAGATACCCACATCTCAAAAGATGGACTTTGTGAAAAGACTTTGAACCAGTCACAGCAGAAGTAATCATAGTGGAAAGGATGCAGAGGCTAAGGACATGCCTCTCAATAAAGGTTTGAGGCTATCTAAGGAAGTGTACAACATACAATGCAAACAACACAAATGTAGGAAACTATTTGATAGATTATAATCCAAATAGTAATTTTGATCAGCATGGAATTTGAAGTGTTGCAGCAGTCTGCAGAAAGTTGAGACAAGGTTTGGAACATCATCAGCAGGAGGACAGACTATGTACATCTGCCTGGCAGTAAACATTTGAAGATCAACCAACCTAAGCAGTAAGTTGCAACAAATTACTTCCTTTATGGGAAAATATTAACATCATCCCAAAAAATTCAAATGAAAATTCTATCTCAATAGGCTAAAAATCACCTGCTTTTGAATTTTGGGAGGGAATATAAATGTTACACAAACCCAAGGAACAATCAAGATGCTAAAGTGTCATACAAATGGGATACAAATGATGTGAGTGACTGAAAGCCCAACACAGAACTGTCACCCTTGCAGGTGACTGTGCTGGCACAGTAAAGCCAAACCCATGGCAAATGCCCTCTTTGTGGCCACAAACTGCTGATGGAAACAGGCAATGCAAGCCACCATCTCACTTGAGGCTGGAGAGCCATAGCCAAACGTAAGCAAGGTGACAGCAGCTTAGCAAGACAGTCTCCCAGCTGAGACGCAGCAGCTGATGCAGCACCCCAAAGGACATTGAAATGCTCCAGCCCTCAGCAGGATGGGACATGCTTGCCACAGGCTGACATTCTCAGCCAAGAGCCTAAGCAGATGTGTTTTGGAAAGCATCCAAGGAACAAACACAGGAGATCAAATCCTTAGCCGTGTCTCTTGTGTGCTACCAGGCAGACAAGTGATGCAATACAAATACATTGTTACAAAAGAGTTTCACCAGACAGACAGGAGAGGGATCGAGCCCCTGCTGGCCAGAAGGAAAGAAAGCCCATGTCTGCTGTGGGATGCTCTCATGAATCAGTGTGTGCCAGGGCCTGGGGCTCCCTCCTTACCCTGCTGATATGCTGTCACACCAAGCTGAAGTGGCTCAGCTGGATCCAGCACCTCTCGATAATCAGTGAACGTAAGTGTGGCATTGAATGGAGGCACAGCATTGCCTCTTCCAGTGCTGGCAGGACTCTTCCCGGCTCCAGCCCCTCTGCTCAGCGTGACGGCACATCAGCAGGCCACGCTGAGAGGAGAAACAACATGAGGCACAAAGGAGAATGCTAACAGAAGCAGGGGGATATGGCAAAGGAGAGCTGAAAGCCTCTGAGCAAAGAGGAGAGAGAAGGAAGGAAAAATTAGGTTGATGAGCATCTGAATGAAGACTTTATGGGGGGGAAAAAGGCCATGTATTTCTGTGCTTGCACTTTTCCCTTTACACAGGCAGAAATGAAGCAGAAATGATGGTTTTTATACCGTTCATGTTGAAATTCAGAAAAGAAATAGAAAAGAGATTGAAAGGCAGAGCTCAGAGAGCTACCACTCCTGGGCTGCTAGGCCAGTAATTTTCAAGCTGTGGTCCATTGTGACTTGCACCGCCAGGCTGTGTTTACCCTGTGACTTAGCGCCAGCAGTACTGCTGGATAAGGCCTTTCAGCAGATCAGCATCAAATCCTATTTTCAAAGACTTAAAACAAAAACAACAACAAAAAACCAAAAGCCTAATTTAAAAAATTTGCTCTGCACAAAACCTTGTTGTGATATTCTACATTCTGGACAATTCTTCCACCAACTTTTAAATGAGCATATTTGGGCATTATAAGATGTCTATTTTGCATGGATTTTGTGAGCATTGTGAAATATATATGGTTTCAAAGCTTTTCAGTTGTGTTCTGGCTAAGAATGTACATCTTGTGCAGGAACATAAAGGAGACCCACACAATCTAAACAATGACTTTCAACTTGAATGAGAAGTAAATTTGAAATTACCATGGCTTTTAAGTACTCATTCTCCACCCTGCTTATGTGTTTTGAGAGAAGCACCAGGCACTGAAGGATGCAGCCATGAAGCTCAGTATCAGCCACACAAAGCCCCATGTTGGCACAGATAACTTCTATTTCTGTGCCACTGTGACAATGATACCTGTTAAGTGTCCATAAACTCCTTTTGCTCACATGAATAGAAAGGCATGTTTAAAAATCCAGAGAGAATGGAAATCCCTTGCAGTAATCACGCGTGGGCGAACCCTGCCCTCCTTCAGGTGCAAAGTCAAAGACAAAATCCCTGTTTATTGCGCAGTCCCAATTCCCTAAATACCCCCACAGAACAGGATATAGCATCATGTAAACAGGAAAGATGTTCACCACAGTGTCTCCCTATCACCTGGAGCAGAACACAGACTTTGCCTATTATGGTAACAGGTAAACAATACCCTATAAGGTCACAAACTACAATCTTCACTTCTCACAGGTCCAGCTTTGTCCACAAGCCACAAACCTCTCTCCACCCATCCCCGGTGACCTGGATACAGTCCCAGGGTCACCTCTGTGTCCAGGAAAGAGGCTGTCTCTCCGGCCTTCCGGGCTTATCTCTCTGTCACCACATAGTGTAACCCAACAATCCCTGGTCCCCCTGAACATGAAAACGGTAGTGCAAACTCTAGTGTAACCCAAGCAAAAATATTTTCTCAAATGGCTAAACCAGAAGTTAGAATAATTGGCATACACTGCAGTTTTGCAGGTAAAATGGCATATGTCCTTTCTTTTGTCTGATGTTCTGTTCCATGACTTGTTTAACAGTTTCCTCTCTTTCACTCTCTCAAGCTCAATGCTTTTATTTTATCCTTCCTAATTAACCTTATGTCTTTCTCTGTTTCTCTTGCCCCTTTCATCCCAGTGATCTTGTCCCCTTGCTGTCTGGGATGTCAGCCTTGGTTTGACCTCCTACCACGGTAACTGCTTTTTCCTCTAGGCAGTCCCCAAGTGAGCTGATTTGTAAGGTTTATATTTATTTCTCTTTTAAATCACCTCCCAAGTTCCTCTCTGCCACAGCAGTTACAAGAAATGAACCAGTGATAAATGGTAGGGATAAAGGGCACTTGATAAACTGAAACTAGCTGAACTAAAGTGTGTTTGAAGGTACACTGCTGGTTTCTATCTCCCAAATCTACCATTTACAACCCACTTCTCTGAGCAGAAATTAAAGATTAAACATAGTACTTCATCCAGTCTCAGAGTACACTGGCAAGTGCAATACAGCAAATACACCAATAAAGGTCACTTCAATCACCCACACAGAGGCTACTGATGGGCATATATATATAGCCGTGCAATGCAATGCTGGAAGTTTTTTTACGACAAAGCATAGTCCAGGAGTAAATTACTCACCTCTTCTCAAAGGCCATTAGAGCAATGTTCTGGAGCACCCACTTGCACCAGAGAGAGGAGCACCAGTGAACAGCAGGCATAATCTCTTAGGACCCAGATGTGTCCCTTGAGAACACCAGACCCCACAAGACACATCAGAAAGCTAAAGAAGCCCAACTTCAAGCAAACCAGCTACTCACCTCTAGAATTAAAAATTGTGACACAAAGACAGCAAGAACAATTTATTTCCTATATCCATGATCAGTGGCTACATTCATTTAACTCAGATGTGTGCTGGGGTAGAAGAGCACATACAAATAGCGGAGTATTAAATATTCTGCAAGAATATTATAACTGAGAGGGCACCAGTAAAAGTCACACTCTGAGTATTTTTGCCCCATTACTGCATCTTTTGACTTTCCTGCTCCAGATGTCTTTGGCTTTTCTACAGTCTCTCCTAAATGAAGAAGCAAAGCATCTGTGTGAGGGGGTGCATACCCAAGAACCCCTAGGAAAATCATGATACAATACCAGGAATACAACTTCAGCAGGCACATGAGCTCTGTTCTCCCCTGGCTGCACTAGTCACACTTCTGAGCCTGCATTTCGCGCCTGGAACAGCAGTCACTTTGCTATCTGTCCAGCCAGCATCCTTTTGTTGATCAGTGAAGTTTTGGCACTGCAGATGTGATAAGAATAAAAACATTTAAGCAATCGGTTAATCTAACAACTATGTTAAATATAGTGAGACAATGCCCACTGCTTTCATTGGCACCAGACATAAATCTCAGCGAAAATTGCACAGATGCAATCAGAGTTGAACACGAGAAGTGTTTGGCACATTTGAGCTCTGCTACCCTGAAGATAAGACTTGAAAAAAGGACAGACTGCCTATCAATACCTTCACAGAGCACACCCTTTGGAGCTCTATAAATACATTACATTCTCACCACAATACTTTTTTCTCACCCCAGGACTGTCTTTAAACATACATGCCCTCATTTCTATCCTGAGATATTTTTTTAGCATCTTTCTGATAACTTTCTCCAGCTTTGAATTATTAGTGAGCTACTTAATTGTTGCTAACATTTTCCAACATTAGTCAAAATCCTTGCCAATACAGAAAGCTATTTATAAAATAAGTACTTTTAATAAAATATTTGTAATAAGGCAGTTTTCAGCTGTTTGCAGGTGCCCCTCACAGTCAAGTCTTATTAATGAAAGGTGGGAAACAACTTCCTGGACAAGACTGCTCTGAGATTTTCAATTAAAGCGAAGCTGTTTCACACTGTAATGGCTGAGTGGTGTCTCCAAATTGAACACAACGGCTCTTTAGGGGATAGTTGAATTTTCCAGGCAATTTGTTTTATTAGAAACTCTCCTAAATTTTGTAGATGTTTGTAAAAAATAACTTTTTGAGAATAGACCTTGTTTTCCACCTCCTACTTTTACGTTCCTCTCATGGCAAACCATTTTTTCAACTTTTAGTGTCAAGCAAATATGTTTTTCTCTCATTCAAGGTAAGAGTAAGAGAATTTCTTGAAGTTAATTCAAGTTGAATTTTTAATGCATTTTAGGTATATCCTATTCAGCTTTCCTCTGTGCTTTCCTTTTCAGAATTAAAGTTGCCCTGATTTAAAACAATTTTAAACCACCACAGCAGGAAATAAATGAAACTAAGAAATAAAACCTTTTGAATTTTGAATGAGAATGTACACTTAAGTTTTTTAACGTGATTTAGCTAATCCCCTTAAATTTCATACCTCTATTAATTCACAAGATATCTTCTGAGTGATCACAACAAGATTATTTGTAGACTGTTAAAAAAGGCTCAACTGTTATTATCAGTTCAGAATTAAAAAGACAGTTCAGTAGCCTTAAGACAAGGTGAGAGGCTTCAGCTTCTCTTACAGCTCCAGAAAGAGCCCATTTAGTGTTTCCATACAGTACATGCCTCCATGTGTCTCTGGTTACAAGCCAAAGGTCTTTCAATATTTGGATTGCCACAACCACAGGATGCAAAGGAGCCAGTGACGAAAACCACCAAGTCTGCATGAGTTTCAAGAGATGTTTGGGCAATGCTCTCAGGCATATGGTGTGATCCTTGGGGTTATCCTGTGCAGGGCCAGAAGCTGGACTCAATTATCCTTGTAGATCCCTTCCAAATCAGGATACTCAACGATTCACTGACAATTGTCTGATACAAAAATATAACGGTTTTTTGCCTTGAAGTGCCAGCAATACCTCAATATGACTTTATGGAGTGTTGTGTGAATTGATCTGTCGAGACTGGCAATGCCTTTGTTGTTTTTAACCTGCTTAAGAATAATCAGAGGGTAAGAAAATGCTCCAGCTCATTTTTCTCATGTTGAACCCAAGATGTCTCTCAGCTCCCACATTTAGCTGTGCACCCCCGCTGTGTCCAAATCCAGGATAGGGGTGGATCTGGCTTACAGCATCCCCTCAGCTCAGTTCCTCACTCCAGTTTCTCTCATCTTCATGCACAAGCCCAAGGACTCACAGACTGGAAAGAGCTGAGTCATACCTTAGCATAATCTAGACAATTAGGGTGCCAGAGGATATTCTGCAGAATTATTGAGGCAAAGTCACAGACACCATCACAGGTAGGCTGAAGAAGGATTTCTCTAAATCTGATTCATGCCCAATTCAGGTTCCATAGAAGACCAAGGCCCCTCGTATGAGAGAGCAGGTTTATAAAAACCCTTTGCAGGAGGTGGATGAAGAGACCCATTCTTTCCATAAGGATATGGCTGGCAGAGATGAGAATATGCAGGGATGAGAACGAGATTTTGCTAAAACCAGCCAGGCCAATAGAAAGGTTACACACAATGACCCCACAAGAACCAAGATATTGACATCTCCCAGCTGGTCAGATGATGAGGGAAAGATTGCTGTGGCACTGCTAACTAAGCCTGAGTTTTTGACCTCAGAGTTTGGAAGAACTTGACAGAGCTCATGAAAGTAGATGAGAGTGAACATGAACACTTTTTCCATATGCCATACTTAGAAGTATAAACTGACCTTGCCACTAAGACAAAGGTTTACACAGACGTGCAGATATATGGCAATAGCTCTGATGCAGCTTTGGAGGCCTAGGACCATCCCAGAGGCCATGGAATGGCTTGGAGGAAGGTTTGTTTTTCTATTGAACTGATGTATCTTGAGAACAAAAACCTTGTGTTGATATAGGCATGTCTGCCTGCTCTTGACAGACTTCACAGGGGGGTTATACACTCATGAGGTGACTGCTGACACCACAGTGCTCACGTCCAAATACCTTATGTGAGAACATAGTCAGGGAACAATGATTTGGCCACTTTGAAGGCATATTCTCTACACCAACATGGAAAATGCACCATCTGAGCATCCCAAACAATCTAGAGCTGGGAAGGCTCAGAGCTGACTCCAAGTCACTGGTGTGAGACCCTCAGAGATGCTATTGCACTGCCCTGCTCCACAGTTCAGCCCTGGCTCAGCACAAATTAACTTGTTCCATTTTCAGAGTAACACTGCCCTTCATTAAACCTAAAGAATTACCTAATAGGAAGAAAGGCTCCTACTTTGCTCCTCACTTGCACAGAGCAGTAAAAGAACTGTTACAACTGATCCCCAAAACACAAAGAGCGGTTTTTTCCATTGTTTAAATGAAATATTGAAACTAGGCAGGAAATCCCCAAAAGTTTAATGCACAGGGTAAAAACTATATTCCAGAGATTTCAAAGCACTTATCTTAGGCTGTAGGTAAGTGGGCTCAAAGTCAGCATGAGTGACAGATCCAGAACACAAGATAGGTTTAAAGTTATCCACAAATAAACACATCTACATTGGCAAGTTCAGCCAATGAAGGCTATAAAACGCTGCAGGCTATGAAACTATTTGGTGGAAGGTTGTATACTCCTGGAGTACCACTGACATCTAAATATTGTCCTTCAACTTAGCATGCCTGAAACCTGAGAGGCCAGCAGTGAAGAAGTGTAGAAGATGGACCTTAAAGAATTTCAGCCTTTCCCCCAGAATTATTTTTCTCTCAGGTTTTGCCAGGTTTACAAAGCTATAGAAAGGGATCAAAACTTGGGGCAAACATAGTTCTAAATAAAAAGAAGACAGTCTGAAACTTCTGGGGAGTTACTGGAAAAGAAATTACAGCTTGCTAACATTTTTCCATCAAATTTCAAAAATGCTGGATAAAATGCCATGCAGTCCCCAACCCCAGGATACAATCTCTTTGAAATCTGTGGGCAATATCACAAATATGAGCTTGGGTATGCTTGGCATGTATCATTGCACACAAGTTTTGTGAGCAGACACAAACATGGAAGTTCACACAATAATTAATAAACAGAAAGCAGAGTATCTGGGAAGATTCCAAACACCACGTCTTAGTTATTTAATCACCCTGCAAACACATTTCAGACTATTCTGTTTTTATTAGTTTCATGTCAAAATGCAAACCACATACTGTAGTTTTAATGACACAATAAAATAGAAAATAATTTTTGGCATAAAGATCTACTAAATAGATTTCTCCCCCACCAAACAGATTTCTCCCCCACCAAATTGGCTTGTCCAATTCTTCTGCTCAGTTTTAGTTCCTTTTCTACATAGCAGCTCTTTTGGTAGGACGCCAAAGCCTGTCAATTAACAGTAAGCCTATCCCTCATGAACAGAAGCAGGGACTGTGATCATGTTCAACTAAGATCAAGGATTAGTAAATCAGCATGGCACCAGATTGCAGGCACTATTTAAACCCCACAAGCCTACAAGCCAATGCAGCAATATTATATTCCATCTGGATGTGGAGAACAAAATCTCATAGTTACAGAGGAACTCACTTTTTACCTTTCCTGTGCAGGCAATTACAAGGCAACATAAAATGAGCCCTGATTTAATCATGTTGGCTCTCTCAAATGCCAGTTAGGAAATAACCCCATGCTGCCACCACTGATATCTTATCAAGGACTTTCCATCAAATTACACATATTTCTTTACACCTACTATAAATTATACAAGACTGGATTTTTTACAAGCAAACCAAATATTGCACGAAAGCTGGCACAAAGGTTTCTTTTTAGAGCTTGAAGAAGTGTAATGCTATCTCACCCCTTGCCTGGCACACGGGGTTGTTTCTGCCGCTTGCTGCAGAATCAGGCACACTGCACATGGTGAAATGTTTCGTTTACTTGATAAACAGAGTTTGAGTTCAGGGCTTTACCAAAAAAATGGCCACCCAGTACAGTGTACACCCCATGTTCCCTATAATCATTCTTTCCCTCAGGGATTTTTTTTTTTTTCCCCTCCTTAAGAAAGGCATAGGTTTCTTTTATCCCAGATCAAGTGACAAGAGAAAGAATTGAGATGTTTGCTGCCAGGTAAAATACGAAGTCATGGAGGTCCAGGGGGATCTCATTCCACAAACCTACTGCCAAGTTGAAAACAAACGATATTATCAGAAAATGATCACAGAAAGCAAGCCTTACTCAAAGAAGAACAGTCTTTATCAACCTCTCTTTGAAATGACCTGAAAGCAAAGTCAAAGAACAGTGAGTGAGGGTGACCTGCCTCACTACTGCTACTCCCACCAACCATCCTCAGCTGGAGCAATGCCTCATGCAGTGCCAGACTGCTGGTGTCAACACAGTGACAGCCAGAGAAGACACCTGGGCCTTTAGGCAGAGGTTTTGCTTTAACATTGCCTCCCTTGCTGAGCAATAATTTCCTATATCTGAAAATCAAAATGGAAGAAAGTGGATGCTCTTATTTTCAGCCTTGGTTCCTTTGACTTCTTTTTTCTATGACAAGCATCACATAAGGAGGGAGTGAGGCCACCAGCTGAGAGGTCCTAATCTAGTGCCCAAGGGGCGTCTAGTGAATTGAACTACAGCTACTTCACAGCAGGCACATGGGCTATTTCTGCACTGTGGGACCCCAGAATATGTGTCAGTTCTTGGTCTTGATGGCTTCTGCAGCCACTTTGCCACACCATACTGGGATGAAAGCTTGGCAGCAGCCAGCCCCTCTCCTCCCTCCCTCCCTCTTGTCCAGTTTCCTGGGAAAAGGCAGACATGCACCCAGGAGTGCCCCATGGCAATGCCCAGACAGATGTCATTTGGCATCAGCAGAGGACCACAACATAAGGGATGTGTGTCCAGGCATACCATGTATATTTGCACTTTTGTTTGGGATTCATCTGTCCTAACCTAATAGATTTGATAGTTAAATGTCTGTCCCTAAGCTAGCCACGACTGGCTGCTTGTGTAATCAGAAAGGAGAAAGAGGCATTTTGAAGGTGTGATTCATGCCATCTTAAAGCAGATGCCAAAAATATGGTCAAATTCTCTTCCAATTGATATAAAGGCAGTTAGGGAGATGAGTGCACACAGACGTTTATTCTGTGGATATCTGAAGACAGCAGATAGGAGTTTTAGTCTTTGTGACTCAGCAGCACAGCCCCCTTTGCTGAACACCTGGAGTTTACTGGGATGAAGGTGATTGAAAGTCATTGTCCTGTTAAGGACAGCAATTAATCTGAGACTCCAAATAATATAAACTTAATGCCAATTATTTACTTCCACATTGCACACAGACCGTGAAACAAAAGATGGAGGCTGAAGATTTCTGCAATTCACTGCAGGACATATTAACCAGACCCAGTTGGTTTTGACCTCTTTAACAAGTATCCCACCAAAACAAATTTCTTAGCAAATCAGGTTTCCTCCTCCCTCAGAGTGCTCTGATTCAGAAATCCCTCTTATTCAGGACTTCTCTGTGGACAGCATGGCTATCAGCACGGATATTAAGCATCCATCATCTTTTTGCATATCTGCTGTGCTGTGCAAAGGAATTTCTTGTCTTTAAATGCTTATGAGAGGGAAGGGCTATAAACCTCTCAATATCTTTATTAAAAGCATTTTAAATGATGTTGCCAGTCATCCTTAATGGAAGAGCCATTGAAATCTCTATGCATACCTGTGTTTCTTCCAGTGACGAGTCTAAAAACAGATTTTCTTCTATTTTCAACGATGCAGGCACAAGCTCCTTATTTATAAATACAACTTTTAGTGTAAATTTAAGTCCAAGCAGCCTGGGAACAGCTAGCATATTCTTGAGTAGTTTGCTGAAAATGTCACGTAAATCATGATGCAAGTACTGAGTTTTGTTTAAGACAATTGTGTCCTATGTCTGTCATGACAGAGGGACTATTTTAGGAGAAGAGCTATTTTAAAAATCAGGACTTTTAATTAATACCTGAAGATCATTAAAGAGAAAAGAGTTGCTATGTAAATGAATTATTTCTAGTGATACTATCAGGTTTTTCCCTTTAAATTGTACTTGCAAGAAAAAAATAGTTTGTCTCACTTGATGTTTAAGCTACATAATTGCTCAGATGGACATTTATTGGCTTGCCTGGAGTCTGATGGTCTCTGAACAGCTAAGTAAGAGAAAGGAAATGAACAGGCTGCAGAAGTTCTGATTGTGTAACAATTGCTCTTTGGAAGTGTTACCATGCCAAGTGAAAATACAAGAACTGAATGTAATTTGGCTTTCCTAGAACTTGTTAGTGCTTTTTCTTCTCTTAGCAGTATCCTCATGTGACAGGATTTGGTTACGAGGAAACTCCTAGAGCAATGCTCTATCAGGTCCGTAAGGAGATTCAAAGCCCGTGTAAAAAGAGGGAGGAGAGACGGCAAAGGGAATGGAGATCTACAGGAAAAACACAGCGAAGCCTGGTGTAGCTTTCCCAGTTCCCTTTAAAGCCAAGATGTAAATGCCAAAAGCTCCTCTGTGTCCTTGAATTCTCAAACTATGAAGTAAATGTACACCACTCTTTTTGCTACCCTAACCATGCAGAAAAACCTTTCTATTGCTGAATTCTATTTATGGGTCTCAGTAGAAGACATAAAACAAGTTTTAAAAAGTATCCATTGCGAAGTACAATGGTATTTTCAGCAGAAATTTATCATTATGTTTGTTAACTAGAGGCTGAAATAATAAATAATCACTAATGCTATCAGCTGATGGGTAGCATTTGTGTCAAACAGCAAAAGCTACTAACAAGCACTACTACAGTTTCATAACAGGGTCTTTTATTCAAACAAAAAAATCCCCACAGGTTTTAGGATTATTTTTTTCCTGGTGATCTTCTGCTGAGCTTATCAAGCTGAGCAGTCATGGAATCAATCTCACTGAGGAGCCGCAATTTCTCCCCAGTTCATGAAGCTTAAAATCACAGCTTTGGCAGCAGCCCTCCCACCCACCCACAGCTTTCATGGATCCAGATATAATGTAATTTTATTTTTATCCTGTATGGTTTTACATGGAAACTCAGAAATACATTTGCACCATCACATAGTGTCTATGAAAGCAGCAGGAAAGCAAATTCTGCATTTCCAAGTTCAGAGAGATCTTTCAAATACTCCAGTCACCAATGCCTTTCGGGGGGCAGGAGGAAGAAAGTACGTACCTTTCTCCTTGCAGGTAGATGACAAAACTATTGGATCTACCTTCTACTCTGATGTTGATTCCCTTATTTTTATGGGCTATTTATACAGTCATAAAACCACAGACTGCTGAAATCCCGGTTATACCCCTGTCCTCGACGCCCAAGGAAGCTCAAGCATCCCAATTCCTTTTTCATGGATGTCAGTCTAACATGTTTTTAATACCTCCAGTAATAATGAGGTCTCACAGTGTTATTCCACTATTTCTGCTTCCAGAGTTGGCAGGTTTTTTCTGTGTCTGACCTGAATTTGTTTTGATGCAGTGTAAGTCTGTGGTTTCTCTCTCTTTCAGCTTAGACAAGAACAGTTTAGTCCATCTCTGCTGCAGCCTTTCATGTACTTAAAAACCTGCCATGCCACACCTCAGTATTCACTCCACTAGTGCAAGCAGGCTTGAGATGCTATGTTTTCTGGAGCTCTGACCATTTTCACTGTTCCCCCTCCAATTACTCTTCCTAAAATGTGACACCCCAAACTGGACACAGCATTTCATACAAGGACTTGCTAATGCAGAGCAGAAGAGAAGAACTGGACACAACATGTGCTGTATTGGTATTTATATACCCAGCCTTTTCAGTTTATCTCCTATTTGCCAGGACCATTTGAATTCTATTCCTGGACCAGCATGCCGGCATCCCCTCTCAAGTTTTTGCTTATTGGCAAATGTATTGAATGCAGTTGCTATGCTATATGCTATCATTTAGGCTGTTAATGAAAACTGACCCAGGTCACTGACACTCAGCTGCTCTTTTTCAGTGTAGCGAAACATGTTGTTTCACTGTGGGAAAACACAGAAAATACTATTTTCTTTTTTAATCTCTAAGTATGCATATTGGGGTACTGTTGTTTGTAATGGGACAACCTACAGAAAGCCTGCGCTTTTTATATTCCAAGAACTTTATCAAATTTCAGTGCATATACATTCAAAACCTAGCTTTTGTTTCATGGAGTGGTTTGGGATTTTTTCCCCCTCTTTGTTTCACTTTGCTTTTTCTCAGCACAGAATGAATATGATCAAGGGAAATAGTCACCAAGGTCAAAGAATGGAGGGACTTGTTACAAGACACTTGAAAATTGCCTGTTAAAACTAATGTTTTCTTGGCAAATATGTTCAAGGCCAGGAATAAGCAACCTATTCTATCAGGATACTCTGTCCCCGCAATAGCTGGGCAGGAGAGAAAATACTATAAAAATGAAAAGCACCTCAACATTCTTCTACAAACGATGAGAGAAGATTAATTATCTAATAATTCAAATAGCTGCTTGGGAAGAAACCTGCCATAACAAAACTATTTGTAGGGCAAATAAATGTTTTAATAAATCTGTGTTAGGTTTAAATGCAGGGTTGGGGTTTAAATGCAGTTGGGGCTTAAACACAGAGCATTAACAAACATCTGCTTAAGAAATTTCATTGATCATCTCAATTCATTATTCCGTTGTCTTCTCTGGCACAGTTAAATTAAACTCCCACAAAAAAGAGTGGAGGAGGCTGTGGTGAGTTCTTCTCTGAAGAGGACTTTAAGCTGTTGAGACAGATGCACAAACATTAAGACAGATTTTTTTTTGTCATGACCATGACACAAGATTGTTCCTGCAGTCCTTTCAAGTACATATCTAAAAATGCTACAAACCGAGCCTCCTTTTCCTAACACAATGCACACCCATGCTGTCGACGGACCTCACCCCCCAGATAAATCCTAGGTACTATACTTGTGTTATCATGCTCCTAAACTCTGTTTTTTGGTGTGAAACACCATCCAGGTACAGCATGAGGGGACAGTTCACTCTGGAGAGAGGTGACAGCACACAGGCTGGGTGACACTGCCACAACTTGCCCAGCTCCCAAACATAGCCCCAGCCTCCTTCACCTACCCCTGCAAACCCTCACACCACACAATGGCACAGCCTGGGGTTTGTGCTGTAAAAACACTGCTCTGAGGCACTGTGGCACTGCACCACTTCTGAAGTCTGGAACTGAAGGAACACAGGAAAAATAATCATTAGGTCTAAAGGGGCACCATATGGGCCCCAGTGGCCTGCCACACGTGGATGTGGCTTGACTGTTTTAGAGAAAACGAGCCCAGACCACTGGATAAAGACTCATCAGAGTGATAGATAGACAGTTTTGATGATCTACAGAGGGGAAATCTCTCAGTTTACATGTAGAAACCCTGTCCTAGACTTCACTTTTCTCTGGAGATTGAGTTTTAGAAATTTAGGGCATTATTTTAAGAATACTGCCTTTGCCAGCAAAAATGTAGGTTCAAAGTGGGTGAGTGCACCAGTTTGAAAGCAAACCAATGGGAGATCCCAAGTCAGAACTACAATTTAATAGGAAAATTAAGATAAAGGCAATAGTACGGAAACACTGGCTTAAACTGACAGAGTCGGGATATAACCTGACACCCTGTCGGTCAGGGTGGTGGTAGCAGTCCAATTAAATGGTGGCTGCAGTCCTCCTGAAGTGATAGATGTGGTTCTGTTGAAGCAGTGATCCTGTGGAAGGGTCTGGTCTTCCTCTGAAGGTCCAGTGGTAGTTATGTAGCTCTTGTCCTCTGGGAATCCAGTAGGTAAGGGCTGCCTGTGGTGCTCCAAACCTCAAATTATATCCAGGTAGGAACGCTTGGTTCCTCCCCCTGGGCGGAGCATCGCACAAAGGGATGATGTAATTTTATGAGTCACACAGTGAGACTTGGTGGCCCATTAACAGAAGATATACCCCGGAGGGAGTTATCAGGGATGTGTCATGGAAGAGATAAAGAACACTGCCCCACATGGTTTCAACAGATGGTGATAGAATACATACTTTTGGTCACATCTTACATTGTAACTTAAGACAGTGAGTAGGTTAGGTGGGCTGGTAAAGACTTGTTTAGAGCAATGTCAGGTTCTGGGTCCCTTGGCTACAGGCAGAAGGGGGCTATTTGCACATTGCCCTGAAATAGGGGTGTTTGAGGTCTAAACACACTTGCTGATGAAGTAGGATTTATCCAAGACAAGATACAGCAACAGTTTTCAAATATGTAGACGACTATTATAAGTACTCATTTTTTATTGATATATCTTGTCCATACATATTTATTAATATGTGTTCTGTGAGGGCGGGAAAAAATGGATTAAATGGCAGCAGGAAAACTTCAGGTTAGGAACAACAAATGACACTGTAGCAGCAGAAATGGAGAAGCAGTTGGACAGAATGCCAGAGGGGAAGATGGGACTTCTAACTTCAGGGTTCCTTTAGAACAAGTTGGGTGAAACTCCCTAAGCAATTAGAGTGCGTAGATGATTCTGCCGTGGGAAGAACTAGCTCAGTCCCTGAGGTCACATCCATGGCCCTATCAAAGGTTTTATGAGTGTCGCTATGGATGCATCATAAGTAGGATAGAGAAATGAGTATTACTGATTAAATGAGAGGCTGCTCAGAAGCACAGCATTGCATAAAGCAAGGACAGCTCTGTAAAAGAAGGCAAAAGTTCCTTGGGGAGCTCTAATCTGTGAGTAGCTACCAAGTCTCGCAAAGATTCAGATGCTTTACAAAGCCAGCCTGTGAAAAAAGCAAGACAAGTTAAACGTAAACTTCACATTTAGGTGCTGGAGCATGTTCAAAGAAGACCAATGAAGATGGTGAAGGTTCTAGAGAACAAGTCTTATGAGGAGTGGCAGAGAGAACAGGGGTTGTTTGCAGCAGCTACTTTTTAGAAGGAAGAATACGAATTAAAAAATAGTAAGAGTGCCTACTCTTATTATTACAAGAACTGTCTTCTTTTCTCTAGCACTATTTCTAACAAAGCAGATCATAATTAACTAGAGACCCAAAGATTCTTCACATTCCAGCTAAATCCTGCAATTTTTCAGTCCAAAAACCCTCACCAGATTTTCACAGCAAAACTGTTAAAGACTACATAAGAGCGAAGCTTCTGTCCCCAGTCTCCCCGGGAACACAGGCTTCCTGGGGCCGTGTGTGCAGTTAAACCTGCATTCACAAAACCAGCAACAAAACTCATGCTAACCCAGGTGTGCTCCCACCCTCACAGTCCTTGATTATGTGATCACAAAGCCACCCCCCTCACGCCCCCCAGTCATATGGATTTTGTCTACAAACTTGGGCACATGGGTGTTTTACAATATTCTTTTGGTCTAACCCAACTACTTTAATTGATGTGTCAGAATCTCTATTGCTGTAATCGCTCTTCTCTCAAATGTTCACATTAACAAATTGTTCAGCCTTGATGTGCTGTGTACTTACTAAAAGGAAAACCTTGTTTTCTTCTGGAGATGGTACTTCAGAAATGTAAGCACACAGAAATGTAGAAATGTCTTTGGATGAGTTGAGTGTCTTGTTTGTGACTGGATCTCCTACATAAAGCTGTACCTGCTTTGTGTTTTTCCTGTGACCAGTCCTCAGGTTCTTTCAAGGCTTGCATTCACTGATCAATGTGTTAGATCTCATTTCCTTCTCTTCTCCTCACCTCTCCTCTTCTTCCTTCTTTCCCTTCTTCCTTTTCCATTTTCCTTACTCATGACAATCTGCCCTTGTTTATTGCTGATCTGTAAGTCAACAGCATCTCAAAGACATTGAGGTGCTGGAATGTGTCCAGAGAAGGGCAATGGAGACGGTGGAGGGTCTGCAGCACAAATGCTGTGAGGAGTGGCTGAGGGAGCTGGGAGTGTTTAGCCTGGAGAAAAGGAGGTTCAGGGAGAGCCTTATCACTCTCTGCAAGTACCTGAAAGGAAGCAGCAGTGAGCTGGGTGTTGGTCTCTTCTCCCAAGAAACATGCAATAGGACATGCAAGAGGAAATGGCCTCAAGTTGTGCCAGTGGAGGTTTAGATTGGATATTAGGAAAATCGTCTTCACTGAAAAGTTGATCAAGCATTGGAACAGGCTGCCCAGGGAAGTGGTGCAGTCACCATCCCTGGAGATATTGAAAAGATGAGTAAATGTGGCACCTGAGAACATGGTTTAGTTGTGGATTTGGCAGTTCTGGGCTAACGGTTGGACTTGATGATCTTGAATACCTTTTCCAACCTAAACAATTCTGTGATTCAGTAAGTTAGGAACAATAATTTGAAAAAACAATTCCCAGGAAAATACTTGAAATATATCCATGCATTCAAATGCTGTCTTTTCACATTTTGATTAGAACAAACACAGAAATAACATTTATAGCAGATATTCACCCCGCAATGAACTCTTAAAGCTCTCTCTTTAAACACATTGTCTTCTAGCTTCATCAATACTTAATATTTTCTCACTGTAGGCAGATGGGAGTGAATCCTTGCTCTGGCTAGTGCCAAGGCAGAGCACTACACAGCTTCCTTACAAGAAATAAGGAAATTGAGCTTGCCTTCCTCTCACCCAGTGGTGTTTAGCATAAACAAAGAAGTACCATAATCACCATTATTCAAGAAAACAACAGAACCACCTTTTCTAGTGCACCCTGGTTTTATTCTTCAGGGTACAAGCACAGTGCATGTGTGTGTGCACCTGCCTGCACATGCCACATAACTGAAGAGGGGGGGAAGTTAGCATGCAGAATAATGTAATTACTCATTCTTGAATAGAAGGATAATTACTGTCACAGAAACCCACATAACTTGCAGATCTTTTTGTTCTTTTTAAGATGATAAATACAGTATTTTCCATTTTCTAACAGGATGCATCCTTTTCCTTCTGGTTTCCCTTCCCCCCAGTTAAGCTGAATTGCATACATTTCAAATGAATAACAAGGGTCATCTGTTCCCACATAGGAAAAGAAAAGCTTATCTGGATTTTTTAAAAAATAAAAGTAATTCCACGTCTCTGGAGTCACAGTGGTGAGTCACTGATTGGGCTGTCACCTGTAACAAACTTCCTTTAAGAATGACTTCCAACAGCATATCTAGAAGAGGATGGGGAAAAAGATGCAGGAGCAGAAAAAGACACAGTGACCTACCACAGGCTAAGGCTTTTAAAATTCACACTGTAAATCTCACGTTTAAAAGCAATGATTGCTTATGTGTGCCTTGCTGTCAGTCACTCACAGAGCATAATCTGGGGGCAGGTGGTAGGCAAAGCAGTGCAAAAAGACACACGAGCGGCCAGGAGCTCACAGCTTCTGACAGCTGGCCAGGTGCCCTCCTTCCTGCTTCCTTCCATCCAGAGAGGCCTTTGGAAATGGAGAGAATTGTCACTGTGTGAGTGGCTGTCTGTTTGAATGGGGACATAACTTGCAAGATGTTCTCCTAAATAGCTTTATTTAAAGAGCTCTTTTAAGCCCTGTTGCCAAACCTTGGGCAAGAAGAGTACTTCTGTTAGGTATAAACCTAAATATATATATAAATATGTATGTATATATAGATACATATAAACAGCCTGACTTTACGACATCAGGGCAAGAGAAGTAGAACAGATACTGGGAACTGCTTTAATGGGACTTTTTAACAGCTGCTGACAGAACAAGCCTGCTCTTCTTTAGTGCCAGTGATGTTAAGGGAAAAATTTCAAAGCCTCCATGGGAGCCTGAAGCTCACAGATATCTTTATGTCTCTGTGAACAACAGTAGTTTAGGCATCATCTGGTCTTACGTCTTCTGGAAAAAAGGATTGAGACCATTCCTGCACAGCAAATCCCCACTATGGCTATGCTTATATTGCAGTTAGCTTAAAACTGACTGGGTTTTGATGGCTGTATAACTCTGACATCATACCACTTAATCTAACTGATTGCACACTGTTTACTGGGATTTTTCTCCCACCTGTGACCTCAGAATCACAGAATTGTTTAGGTTAGGAAAGACATCTAAGTCCAAGTCCAACTATTAAACCAGAACTGTCAAATCCACCACTAAACCATGTCCCCAACTGCCACATTTATGTGTCTTTTCAACACCTCCAGGGATGGTGACTGCACCACTTCCCTGGGCAGCCTGTTCCAATGCTTGATCAGCTTTTCAATGAAGATGATTTTCCTAATATCCAATCTAAACCTCCACTGGCACAACTTGAGGCCATTTCCTCTTGTCCTATTGCATGTTTCTTGGGAGAAGAGACCAACACCCAGCTCACTGCTGCTTCCTTTCAGGTACTTGCAGAGAGTGATAAGGCTCTCCCTGAACCTCCTTTTCTCCAGGCTAAACACTCCCAGCTCCCTCAGCCACTCCTCACAGCATTTGTGCTGCAGACCCTCCACCATCTCCATTGCCCTTCTCTGGACACATTCCAGCACCTCAATGTCCTTCTTGCAGTGGAGGCCCAAAACTGAACGCAGAATTCAAGGTGTGGCCTCAGCAGTGCCAGGTACAGGGGGACGATTGCTGCCTTCATCCTGCTGGGCACACAGTTGCTGAGCTTTGTGCTGCCGCAGTTTCACTGTCAGTAATAACCTGCTATGTCTGAATATGCCTTTTTGAGATTCTGTGCATTAAACCTAAAAAACCCTGAGCCTGGCAAACTCTGTCTGCTCTTATTTTTCAGGTAAGTCTGGTAAATAAATCAACTTGTGTGGGGCCATCCCAAATCCCCCCCACCTGAAATGGAAGACATTTCATCCAAGAAAAATTACTTTGCCAGTTACAGGAACTGGTACCTTGCTATGAAATTAATAATAAATAAACAAGAACAGGCTACTCCACATTCCACCATAAATAGCAGGCTGCCTGCTCCAGGCTCCAATTGAAATTCTGTCTGTTTGCAATAGCATCCTTAGCAACCTAAAAAATCACACAAGACAATTCATGTAGGTGAGGTGTATCCAAGCAGCAAACATATCAAATGCAAGCTTTTCTTGTGGGCCTGAAAAGCTAATTTTTCTACAGAAATCTTGAATTTATTTAAAAGTCTTATCCAAGATATCTTTCTCTCTCACAGGCTTAGCATATCAATGTTCCTGGGAAGTCATAATCATTGCTTTCATTCTATAGATTTCCTTGCCCTCTAACAACTCAGATTGTGTGTTGTCTCAACCATTCCCTTCAAGTCAGCTCTGACAGCTGAGTCAGACCAGAAGAATGGTTAAATTAAAAAGCCTGACAATCCCCTACCCCTTACTCAGCCAATAACCTCATTTGTTCATTGATTGGAAATTAAAGATGATAGAAGTGCTTTTATTATTTTTGTTGGTGATGACCTACAACCCTGCTATTTTGTGCAAGCCCCTCTATTACTCACTTAGGGCCAAATTACTGTGGAGACAGAACAGGAAAGCCCATAATAAAATACAGTAAAAATGACAGAGAGGAATCCGTTTCAGTCAGGCACGTGTATCCTACCGGTGTTCACAGCCCAGCTGAAGGTTCACACCTTAAAGTCCCAGTGCTGACTGTTCCTTTTTGCAGCAACATGCCAGAAGGATGTTTGCAGGATGTCACTTCTCCAGCAGTGAGAATTCAGCAGCTGCTCCACTGGCTGCAGAGAAGCACTGTATTGCCTGGGGGAAAAATGGATATGTCAGTCCCCAACTCTGCTAAAACTGGAGCTAAGGCTTGTGTTAGCCTCATTGTGTGTTCTGCTGATAGCTGAAATGTTTACAGTGGTTCAAAATTTGTATTTTTGCTCTCCTAATTATCCCTTAGCTTAGCTTCTGATATTGGAAAATTATCCTCTAATTCTCTTCCTTTAATCAGATGGTTTATATTTTTAAAAATTCTTGATTATACTCATTTTCATATTCCCACTTAAACATAGTTAGCATTTGCTGACCTCTATCCCATGTTAAAAGAGTGATGAATTGACTGAAGTCACTCCAGCTGTTCACTAAATATTTTCCACATTTCTAGAGTGGATTATTCATTCAATATGGGATTTAAACTTCCATATCTGAAAGATTCCTTTTTAAAAATGTTCTTCACATTTATCCATCCGGGCTTTTGACATCTCAAATGTTGTAATTGCAAGATCTGAGGTACTTCTAAATAAAAAATCATTTCACAAACACTTATTTTCTGACGGTGGGACATAGAGCAGGCTGTGTTCATACAAGCTGCTCTACAAACTGTGAATGGACTCCTGAACTGTATCTCAGAACAGCTCTCTTCACCTCATGTCTTCTCCTCTTGTAAAAGATGAGTTTAAATGCCTTGATCCAACCTTCAGGGGAATATATCCTTGACTGTCTAAAAGGTTTTGTTTCCACTTTCTCTGAATGGATATAGCAACGTTCTGAACTTTGGTAATGCCCATTAGGCCTGAACCATATCCAAACTTTTGGTGCTTTTTTATCAGTCCTCTCTGAGAAGCGCTGTCCTTAACTTATGGGGTACATTAATTTCATGAGGTGTAGGACTCAGTTCAGGACTTTAAAATATCCAGAGAAATTACTAGCAAGCTTGTTAAAAATACAGCTGAAGAGCAAAAAAATCTAGTATTACGCATGGCTAATTATTTTTCCAAGCAAAAAGCTTTCTTCTAAAATTCCACAGTATTAATTTTTTTCCTGAGCAATCAGAGCTAAAACATGTATTTGAGGCTTCAAAACCAAAATGTATTTGAGTTATCTGGGTTCACATAGCCTTTCTTTACACCCTTTTTTGGATAGTAAGCCGTTAATAGAATATTGATATTAAGGAAAAAAAACATCAAGGACTAAGAAGAGAAAAAAATCCTTGTGTTTATCACTAGCTCATTCTCAGACAGACAAATACTCTCTTTCCTTTGAGGAGGACAACAGCAATACATGAAAAAAACCTGCATAAACACTGAGGGTACTTCTTCGGAGCGCCGAATGAAAGTTAACTGGCAAAAGGAAAAGACAAATTGCCCATAGGCACCCCAAGTGTACTAACTGGCTGTCTGAGGGCCCAGAGAAGCTCCTCAGACACTGTGTGCTCGCTACTCTTTCCTGGAGTAACCAGCATGCAAGTATGGCAGAAGGAAATAAAAGCATTTTTTGACAAAAGATCAGGTGCTCACAGAACAACCCCCAGTTGTAGGGCAGTAACAAAAGAGCAGCCTTAGGGTGGAGGTAAAACTGGCCAGAAAGTTGTGCTAGGAAATTAGTTATCAATGGTGAACCATCAAATTAAAAGGATGTATTAAGAAGGATTTTCCAGGAGTCTGTCCCATGTCTGGCTCTATTAAATATTTTCATTATTAACGTGTATGGTGGAATAGAGATCGTACTTTGTATATTTACATCTGACTCTAACCTGTTGAGAGCCGGAAGTGATTTAGAGGGAAGGAATCAGACTCTGAATAAGCTTTGAGAAACTGGAATTGTCTGAAAAAAATAGATTAAAAGTTCCATGTTCATTTCTGCATTTCAGCTGCTTAAATACAGAGTGGGAAATTATTGACTATTTAAGAGTTTTGCAGGATCTGGAGTTGTCACAAGGTGAATGTCAGCCAAAGACATCATGTGGCAGCAAAAAAAAAATCCCAACGTGCTGGAATGTGTAAACAGGAGGGTTATCTATAAGACATACAAAGTAATCCTTCTGCTTTACTTGAGGCTGATAAGGCCTCAGCCAAAGAACTGAGTCTAGTTACGGGGCCTGATTTGCACTGAAGTTGGAAAGAGTCTATATGAAGCATGTGCCCTAATCAGGACATACCAAAAGAGTAGTTGGAGGAAATGCAATGGCCAGAAGAAGATGACTGAGAGAACTGATCAACAGGTTTTCAAAAACGTAAAGACCAGGGCAATAAGGAGGGCAACAGATGATTGCCACTCTCTCTTCAACATATGTGGTATATACATCTTAAAGCAACTCTTTCTAGACCACTTATTTGTCTTGTAGTTACTATGGCTCACAAACAGCAAAAGGTCCTAAAAAGCCACTGATATATTATTTTTGTATATAAAATTCTGTGCTCCTTATTTCAGGAAAAAACCTTGACTAGAAAAGTAGATGTCATTTGTAGGACATTGATAACAAGTTCATCTTCTAGTCATTTCATTTTAGAATTGCTTCCTTTATTCTTTCTCACAGACATCTACCACATTAACCTCTTTCATCACATTACTTTTGTGCTTGCATGCCACAAACTCTCCTTCCTCCTCCAATCCCTGAATATCCTACTAATATATGAACAAATTTCTGTCGGTTTTCTATTGCTGTGGATCCAGGCATCATTCTCAAATGGTATCCTCATCAGCCACAAAATATAATTTCCTTCACCATAAGGAATAAGAGAGAAGTCATCCCCCTCTTCTTTAACCCAATTTATTCAATTGAACTCACCACAACATGGTCTTCTCCTGAAGACCTCACTACATCACTGTTTGAATGCTTTCACGTTCCTTTGGCATGAGAGGTGGCAGCATTTTCTCCTTCAGCACACTTGCAGGACCCAGAGCACGTTAATTATTCACAGAAATACAGTCCTGCCGTCCTGCTGTGTAATTCCTTAAGGCCAGGAATTGCAGTTCAATCCCCTGTACAAGCACCTAATTTTCTGGTACATGGTCTTTTTCCCAATTTTACTTCATGAGCACTTCAGTTAAAGCTCACATATGGGGGGGATATTAGTGGTGGAAATAAGTAATATTCATGTTTCACTGGAACTACCTGTTTGATATGGCATGAGAGATGCACAAAGCAATGAAAAATAAAATGCCTCCCATATGTCCTGCCATGGGTTACCATTTCCCCAGTTCTCATGGCACAACAGAGGTGGGCCCTTGTGGAAGTAACAGTGGGCCTGACAGTATGTCTGATTCCGACACAACAGCCTGTCTGTGGGAAACTTAGTAGAAGGAATCCAAACAAGAGGGAGAGAAAACAGCAACAAGGCTGCACCTGGTGTTTTTCTGAATGCCTGAACACTTATGCTATAGATGACCAATAGTAATATGTTGAAGCTGTAATAGCCAATAGATGTATTGTAGCAGTTAGAAACCCAATGAACACGTAGCCTGATAGATAAACATACAAAAGTGTATAAATAGCACTAGCTTTGTAGAATAAACGCTTTTTTCTGCCTGAAGTGTGTGTGAGTTCTGCATGTCACATCCGCCCCAACAGCAACAGGCCCTCTCCCTTAAGCCTCTCACAAAACCCTGTCCGTGCCAGTAGGCTGCCAGCATTTACACTGAAGGACATGATTTACACTGAGTTCATGATTGAGCCTGCTCCCTCTGCTCTGCAAACATCAGTACACAGCAACCATGAGGAAGTGAAAAGCTTGATGACCACAAGTGAACTTCAGCAGACATTTACTAAGTCAAAGTATGCCTCAGCACTCCATCTCCTAAGCATGCCTTGGGCTTCCTTCTGTCTCTGAAGAGGTCTTCACAGGACCTGAACATCATTTTTATGAGGTATTCAAAGACTGCTGCTGATTCTTTGCCTTGTTATAAATGTCTTTACTGGACTATTTCTCCTGGTCTGCCCACTCAAGTGGTCTACAGGAACACCTATTCTTGAATTAATGCAATTTAAATAACACCAGTTCTTGAAAAAGTCAGTAAAACACTACAAAAATATCCACTGAAAGATGTACTTAATTAGTTTTCCCTAGAGACTGGGTGCAGTTTGAGCGAAAGGTCAGTAACTGAGCCAGCCTGTGCACAGGTGTTTCTTAAGGCTCCACTGACTCAGTGATGGCCCATGAGGTGGCAGGGGGTACAAACCAAATGCTAGCCCAGCTCACCTCTCCTTGACCTTTGGACCCAGCATCTGGCAACCCCAAGCAGAAATCTGAGTACAAGTGGCTTGTACAAGTGCCTTTTTATGCACAGTAGTGGGGATGGCCAGATGTGCTCTGCAGCCTCCACCTGTGCTGCTGTGTAGCCTCCAGCATCACCCTTGTAGTAAAAATTCTGGGTAGAAGAGATGGTTAAAAACACCACTTTTTGTGGGTCCACAGGTCTCCTAAAGTCCTCCAATATTTCTTGTCAGACTGGTCCAGGCTGAATTCAGCCTTCTAACAATGCATCTCATGTGCTCTGGATACAGGGCTATTTTCAAACCAGCATTGCCAAGGACACCCTATTGGGTACAGCTCCATCAGGATTGCAAAACATTTGCTACAAAGGTACAGAAATAAAATTTTAAAATTAAGCCAGTGTAAAATGAGACTGAAATATTTTATAAGAAAGCTACTTTTTTTTTCTTTTAGCCTTAATTTTCATGGAAGACCCTACATTTAATGTTCTGTGAATACAATTCTGTCTTTAAAACCTGTATATAATCTGAGTTTAGCAATAAATACAAAAACTTTGTAAAAAGTGAAGCATTGTTGTGCATTGGTTTAAGACACCATCCATTTTGTGAAAGTTCAAAATTCAGCTTTATTTTACATTTCTGTACCTTCATATTTATACTTCAGACAGTAGTACATCACTAAATAGACCATTTTTCACTTTATTCCTTTAAAAATGATTGTTCACAACATTTTAACATGGCTGTATAATAAACATTTTTTGTAGGAGGTTCATCTCACTGGTTCAAATGGAGTGGCATTGTCTGCGAGGTCTCATTCCAAAATTATTGCACTTTTATCCTTTTTGTCATGCCACAAGTTGTGAAGTCCAAAATATTTACCTTTCTGATCGTCAGTCTTTCCTTCATAGAGATGTCTGAGTGAAGACAAAATAGACAACTTGTTTTGTTGAATCAATAGAGGCATATTATCACAGCAAGATTATAATTCAGGTGTACAATACCTGCATTTTACAGCGCACAAAACTGAAAATGCCATGTGCTGTGTGTCACAGCAGGTAACTAATATCAACAAAGTACCAGAGTCTGTGTTCAAATACTGTTGTATGGGTCTAACTTCAATCCACAAAAGCAAGGCAATTCAAAGTTAAGGCTTAAACTCTTTCCATAATCCACTCTCTTCAGGAATTGCATTATGAATGCAGCTGAATTCTCTTCTCAGGTCTTTACAGCTCCATGCTGCCACACAAACGGTGAGAGAAAGCAAACTCACTGTTACACTTATATGCAGATTGCTATCAACTGCTTTATATCTGGTAAGGATACCATCTATCAGCATTTGTATTTACTTGAGGCCGAAACCTGAGGCTTTGGAGACAGGCTGCGATCATTGCATAAGGTGTTTGGGATGAATGAGTTTAGATAACTAAGTATTTCTCTTTGCTTTTTGGGGCATATTGGAGTTTTGGGTTTGCATGGCCAGGTTTTCGCAGCAGAGGGGCTGTAGGGGTGGCTGCTGTGAGAAGCTGCCAGAGGCTTCCCTCATGCCCAGCAGAGCCAATGCCAGCCAGCCCTACAAAGGATGTGCTGCTGGTCAAGACCGAGCCCATCAGAGACGTCTCTGTGATAACATATTTAAGAAGAAGAAAAAAAAGTTATTGTGCAGTTGCAACTGTGCTCAGAGAAGAGCAGAGTGAGAATATGTGAGAAGAACTGCCCTGCAGACACCAAGATTCCATGGAAAAGGAGGGGCAGGAGGTGCTCCAGGTGCTGGAGCTCAGGTTCCCCTGCAGCCTGTGGTGCAGTCCATGGTGAGACAGCTCTGCCCCTGCAGCTCATGGAACACCACAGAGATCCACCTGCAGCCCATGAAGAAGCCCCATGCCAGAGCTGGATGCCTGAGAGGAGGCTGTGACCCCATGGGAGGCCCAGGCTGGAGCAGGCTCCTGGCAGGGACCTGCAGACCCATGGAAAGAGGAGCCCACACTGGAGCAGGCGGTGCCTGAAGGACTGCACCCTGAGGAAGGGTGACCCACACTGCATCTGTTTGTGAAGAACCATTGCCTGTGGGATGGATTCACATTGGAGAAGTTCATGGAGAACTGTCTCCCGTGGGAGGGACCCCATGCTGGAGAAGTGGAAGGACTCCTCCCCCTGAGCAGTGGCAGGAACGACTTGTGATGAACTGAGAGCAACCCCCTCTTCCCTGTCTCCCTACCTGCTAAGGGGGAGAAGCTAGAGCTGGAAGGAGGGAAGGGTGGGGAAAGGTCTCCTTATCCTGCTCTGATTTCGTTAGTAATAAATTCAATACATATCCCCAGTCTGAGTCTGTTTTGCCCATGTCAGTGTTTGGTGAGTGATCTCTCCTGGCCCTTATCCTTCATTGTATTTTCTCTCCCCCATACAGTTGTAGAGGGGAGGGATAGAGCAGCTTTAGTGGGTGCCTGGCATGCAGCCAGGGACAACCCAATACACAGAGGTAGGAAAACACTTACTTTGTGAACTTCTTTTGTCAACAGAAGCAGACAGTCTTGTGCTGATTTCTGCATCTTTTTGAACTGCCATTATCAGGAGACAGGAAAAAGAGGGAATGTAAGTCCATGTCAAAACCAAAATAAAATGGCATCAGTGGTTTTCAACATCAGGAACCTTTCCCTTCAGCCTGTGATTTTAGGCAAACAAGAATACAGTGTAGGAAGAAAAACAGTCTGTTTCCAGCTGAAGATACAGAGGGAAGTATAGCTAATCTCATCATATCTGAGCTAAGAAATTTGTTTCTACCATGAAGATCAGATTTCAGGCTTGGAAACACAGGTTGTCTGTGAAAACTGATCAACCCATCATGACTATGTGTTAGTCCTATGATCAACAATTTTTGCCCCTGATGTATGCATCTGCTGCCATGGCTTTACATCCTCCACTGCTCAAAGTCTGATTTCAGGAAATCATATTCTGCTCCAGGCTGCCCCACTTCTCAGGAATCTTAATTGTTTGCAGCTTTCTTTGTGGTATTGTCAGGACTAGGGTTTTGCAGCTTGTCCACAGATTCTGAGGTTAGCAGAAAGGAGAATGCTCTGTGTTTTTCATGGGGTGTAGCTGTGCCATGGAAACATGGGATTGGGAGCACCCTGGGAACTGCATCCTCCTCCCCTGAGGCATCTTTCCCCAGAGGCATCTTTCTACATGCACTAATTACTTTTTTTTGTTGTGCAGGTTTCAATGATATCAAAGCTCTGATTAACCAGGGGCAGAACGTGAACCAGTATGGACAATCTGTAGCTCCAGAATGTGCCATATTGAAGAACTTCATAATCACTAATATAGCGATCTCAAGCATTAAGACACCTGCAATTTTTGACACAAGAGACCTGACTACAGTTTCACAGCTCCTCGTGAGCTTCTCCTCTTCCTTCAAGAAGCCTAGCTATCACTGAAAAAAACAAAGCCGTGATGGGAGCTGGAAGACAACAAGATATTGCTGCAGAACAAATAAAAACAGAGCTAGAACTCTGTACTGCAGAGATATTCAACCTTTTTATTGCCTCAAAGAACTAACCTATTCTTCCAACCCAAGAAAATTAGTAAATAGTACATTCAGCTTTCAGAGGCCTTCAGTATGTCTGCAAGGCTTGTGATGTAGAATACTGTAGGTAAAAGGAAATACATGGAAATTTTAGCAAAAACAGATACTGAAGTATTGTAGTATTCTTACTTTCTCTCTGCTGTGAGGAAGATCAGAGAAGAGGTTTTTGTGTCAGTTTTATTTTGAACCTATTTTGTTACCTAATATGGGAAAAGATTAGTTCTCTTCTAATTGTGCTATTGGTTTTGTGATTCTATGAAAACCCCCTAAAAATCTGCATGCAAAACCAATGAGGTAGAACATGTTTGACAAGCTTAGTTCCAATTTGACCAACGTAGCAGGAAAAGACTTTAAAATCATTGCCTCTCTTCAATAACAATTGTACATACAAGTGTTTACAAGGGGATTAAAAGCTGCTTTAGCAAGTTGTATTAAAGATTCCTGTATCAGACAAGTTTTATCAAAAAACCTGCTGGAGCACTATGCAGTTGATCAGATGCAAACAGAAGCAAGTTATGTTACTGACTTTATTTTACCTGCTTTAAAAGGATGTTCGATGTATCTGCAAAATACCATGCGTACAATAAGCCATACCTATTGACAGCCTGCCCAATTACAACAACAGCAAAAAAAAGCTCCGCAAGAAACGACCCCTAGCACCTGGTAATTAAAATTGCTAATCACCAGCAATTATCTGGCACAGCTTTATAGCCAGGCAAAACAGTTTGACCCTTTGCCCATGGAAAGAAGAATGTTTGCTGTCTATTGATAAGTGCTTAGGCAAAGCTGTGTTCGGCTCACATCCATTAAGTGGCGCCTAATAGGAAGTCAACAAAAGAGCTCTGACATCTGTAGTGGGCACTTCTAGCAGGCCAGGTTTGGGAGCACAGGTGTCCAATGGGCTCCTGCCAAGGACCAGCGTACAGGACATGGGGACTTTTTCTTGAAAAGAAAACTTGAGCTGCCAATGTTTCCCGATTGGCTCCTCCACATCCAAAGAGTAAACGCAGTATGTTTCCAGGACAAAGATTAAAATAATTACTCATGTCAGGAGTGGTGGCTTGTTTTCAAACTGTCTGCATGGATTCAAACACAAAGAGGTACGAAGTCCAGTAGGCTGAGTAATTTAGGCAAAGATTGTTCTTTGGTCTATTTCTGTTCTTATTGAGTTAAATATATATATAAATGTCTCTCTAGTGTGCTCTTTAAGCCTGATAAAGAGTTTGTGATAATAAGGTTTTCTTTTTTCCATATGACACTATTATGCTCAAAGCTATAAAATACCCTTTCGTTGTTATAGCTCCAGGAAGATGCTGCTAGAGATTATTTGAACTACAATAAACAGCTCCATTAAAGCTTCTGATCTCATCAATGACTCTTATAAGGTCCTAGATAAAAAGATTGGGTTTAGTTTTAGATGGGTGTTTTGTTTCTGAAAAAGAAAGAAAGAGAAAGAGAGAAAGTCTGGCAAAAATACTGCAAGCTTCTAATAACGAAATGACCTATAAAACCTGAAGGACAAAGCATCCCTCAATCACTTAGGAATGCAAACTGCTCCAAGAACAGGCAGCAGTAGAGATTACACAGCCAGGAATTGCTGAAATCCAGAACCAAAGCTCTGTAGCCTCATCCCTCCAGGGGCTTTAGGGGATCTTGGCAAGTTGGGAGTTTCAGTGCAAAAGGAAATTTAAAACACAAGTCATTTGGGGGCATTCTGACTTTCATATACCATGCCTTTTCCTGCAGATGTCAGAGCCTCTATATGTACAACTTCGTATTGTGACGTGTAAAATCTGAACTGTTCTATAAATGTGAAGCAACATTTATGCATGATACTCGACAATATTTCCTAATCCAAAATAACTAATGAAGCAACCCAAAGTGTTCTCTCCCTTCCTAATTCTTTCTCAAGCCCACCTCTCAAGCTGCTTTGAGTTACTGGGTTTGAAAATAAATTATATTTTCTCATTACCACTATGTGAATAATGCAGCCACAACTTGCATCTCTGCACGTATTTGCTTTGGCAAAGTCTGCTTCATGGCTGGATACCTCTTCTCTGCAGAGGACATCTTGCAGAACTTGTAGCTCCTCTTCAGCCCGTACACAAAAATTGCTTTGCCAGAGAAGAAGCAATGTTACAGTGGGCCCATTCATCTCACTCCAATGCAGACTTAAAATGCAGAGTTTATATCCCAACCTAGGAGCCTGGAACCACTTTTGAGGCCTCCAACTCAACTGTACGCCAGGGGTTCTCAAAGTGTCTGTACTCTTCACCAAAGCCACTTGAAATAATTTAAATAAAATTTCAGATAACATCATAAATAAATAAAAATCTGACGCTGTCGGAGCTGCCCGGGGGCTCACAGCATCAAGTCTGGGGCCATCCCTTAACCTTGGTGAGAGCAAGTCCCGGCACGAGGGGCGAGGCTCGCGATATGCAGGGTGGTCTGCACGCGTGAGAGGAGGCAAGAAGGAAGGAGGGGACTTCCGTGTGGTATCCAAGAAACCTTAAACCTCAGCAGCTCCAGGGACCAAAGACCTGGATTGTGGGGTGACACAGGGTTTTATGGGAAGTGGTACAGTGGGTGGTGACCAGCTCAGAGAAAGAGGGGAGGGATCATAGGTGGGGTCACATATAACAATCCAATGGAGGGGAGCAAGGGGAGGGGAGTAATTCAAAGGGACTAATGGGGTGTCAAGGGGAGAAGAACTTTCTGGAATGGGGAGGGGGAAAAGGGCGGTACATTCAGGGAATTGGCAACTGGGGTAGGGTGCATACAAGGCTTAGGAGGAGGGGATTAACAAACTGATTGACATACATGGGTAGGGAGAAGCTAAGTGCAGGGGAAACAGGGCTAAACCAAGTACAGGGGAAAGGGTACAACGCAACAAAAACCCACCAGCCTACTTCTGTATTCCACATAGATTTCTGCCTTTGTAGAAAATAAAATTTTCTGCTTTAATTTTGGCACATGCCATGGATTGTTTTCCATTAGATTCCAATTCTTGATCATTGGTATTACCATGAGATTGTTGTCTACTGCAGTTTGTCAGCTTCTGCCAGTGTGAAAGAGCAGGATTTCTTTTTGACACATCTTTAGTGAAGTCAGAAATGAATGAAGCCACTGGAGATACACCTACTTACAAGCCTGGGTTGTAAAGTGCAAAGCAAGATTAAACGATAGATCATAATTTCTGGCATTGCTTGACATTCAGATTCTTCTGCCTGCAAGTCTAATTCAGTAATGATCCACAGAAGAAGAGCACACTACCAGACTGGTGTAGTCTATCCATCACAGAGTAAATTACACTGAATGACTCTTCTGTGGGTAAGCTGAGGTAATGAAAGATAAAAGGGAGAAGAGGAGTGGATTTTCTGACACTCTGGCATTTGGAGTCCACGAAATACTAGTGGATTTCAGAATGTTCTATTCAAATTGGGACATCATGGTCACCCGGGTTATGAAACTTATTTTTCTGCCAACATTTATGGTGTAAAGTGATTTTTAATACCATTATCCAAACCACAATCTAATGGCCAGTGGGGATGAGACATTCAGTTGTTTTTTGTTCCATTTTTGAGAGTCTGTCTTTAGGGGTGGTAGTAGCATAGGCAAAGGAATACAGGGAACAGCAAATTAATCCCATCTTTAAAAACTGTGGGCTCAAAACAAACTAGATGATGGAGGTGGGGAGTTAATATGCAGCTTGTGTTACCAGTTATTCAATTTCCATTTCATGTATAATATGTGCTTAACGCAGAATTGATGCAGAAAGTTCACCAAATCACCATTTCACAATGGTTTTCTCCTTTCTCTGTGTGTAATTCCAAAACAAAACCAACTTTTCCACTTCTCCTTCAGGTGAAAGCCTGGCTGTGCCCCACATGTCAATGAACCCATTCTGGGCTTCCTTGGAAGAGAACTCCAGAGTCAAGAGTCTTCCACTGAAAGTGTCTTGCTAGAAACTGCTAAACAATTAAACCTGGGGAATCCCTCTTCAAGTGCCTGTTGACCTCTTTTGTCCCGGGGAGGAAGAAGAAATGAAAGAGGTGGATTTCAAACCATTTAACTGCTGCACTCCACACAGCAGTACTGTTGAGCTGTGCTACTGTAGACACAGCCCTGGGAAGTGCTTTGTCCCAGGAGGCACATCTCAGGTGGCATACCTTCTAGTGCTTTCCCTGGCAGCCCCGAGGATACACATAGCGAGAGGAAATATTGCACTCCAGAAATCAGTAAGGCAATGCCTATCCCCCCACACCTCACTCAAGATTCAACACTCCTGTACTGCCAGTGCTTCGTGGAAGAACAGGCAAACACTCACCAAGAAATCAAATCTCTCTTCCCCCAGGGTATACATGTTCCTGCAGATTCCTTGTTCAGCAGCGGCTCTGTCTTGCCCAGATTAAAACTTAGTGAATTTGCTCATACCTTTGTCTCAAGATCAGTTAGGCTTTTGACGGGCAACAACGATGTTCCTCCTGGACTGGACAAACAAATGCGAAGCAGGACAATGTTGCCATGGTGGCCCAAACTGTTTCAACATCTCCCCTACCAGAAGCAGGACACATGGAATGACAAAATAAAGAGAAAGGTGAAAAAACAGAACCTATACATCTTATACCTGGGATGATTATTTACCCTGCTACATCCTGGTTTCCTGATTTATTGTCAGATATTTGATCTCTGGCATACTGTGCATTGTTCTCAGCCACTGCCCTGGCATTACCCTCCAATTCCCATGGCACAATTATAGAATTTTCTTAAAAACATGTATCTTTACCTTTCTCACATATATTTTAGTGACAGGAAACCACGAGTTTGTTACCTCCTGCTTTAGTTGCCTATGGTTGCTGAATGCATGTTGTGCAACTCTTTCTACTTAACGTGCTCCAGAACCTTCCCTTGACTTGTTCCCTTGGCCTCTTGACTTGTTTTACCTTTGTTATTTGAAGAGACAGGGAGTGAATGAAAACCCCCCTTGTTACCTAGTGCTCCCTAGTGCACAGTGTGGCTCCCACTAGACTGAAGCAGACATGGTTAATCCATTCATGGGGTAGGAGTCAGATGGCAAAGTAATTTGGGGGCCCTAATTAAACAGTGAGAGTGAATCAACATCAAAAGTCTGTAATGCTGGTATTACGTAGACCTAGGTTTGGCCAGCATACTAGTTTAAGAGCAAACAAGTGAGACACTTGAAATCAGAACTACAATTTAATAGGAAAATTAAACATAAATGCAGTAGTACAGAAACACTGACAGAGTCAGGATACAACCTGACACCCTGTCGGTCAGGGTGGTGGTAGCAGTCCTCCTGAAGTGATAGATGTGGTTCTGTTGAAGCAGTGATCCTGTGGAAGGGTCTGGTCTTCCTCTGAAGGTCCAGTGGTAGTTATGTAGCTCTTGTCCTCTGGGAATCCAGTAGGTAAGGGCTGCCTGTGGTGCTCCAAACCTCAAATTATATCCAGGTAGGAACGCTTGGTTCCTCCCCCTGGGCGGAGCATCGCACAAAGGGATGATGTAATTTTATGAGTCACACAGTGAGACTTGGTGGCCCATTAACAGAAGATATACCCCGGAGGGAGTTATCAGGGATGTGTCATGGAAGAGATAAAGAACACTGCCCCACATGGTTTCAACAGATGGTGATAGAATACATACTTTTGGTCACATCTTACATTGTAACTTAAGACAGCCAGGCATCTGACACAGCTTCTGCAAGTCAGAGTCCCATGCCAGCTGAAGCAGGGATTTGGGACAGAAGGGGGGCCTGCACTGTAGGAGTATCTGTAACTTCCCATCCATGGAAATGTTTCCAGAGCAGAAAAAGGTGGCTGAGCCAGTCAGGTCACAAGGACAGTACTTCTATGGAGGACAGCGGCCTCCATGGTTGTCACCTCTCAAGAAGACCATCTCTATGAAGAAGGGTTTGTTAGACACGTCAGGATGAGACAGCCCCCAGTACACAGCGACCTCATACCTTTCCGTGCCTGTTTGCCAGAGTCTTCCAATTCACAGGGTTTCAAACCCCCATGGCTTCTTCCTAGTCCATGAGGAAATAGAATGAGACCCTAATAGAAGATGGAGGTCAACCAGAGATGGTTAAAAGTTTAGATGTTGGACCAATCTATCTCTCCAGCTCTCTACATCTGAAGGGAAACTGAACTAGACTTTTCAGACCAGTAGTACAAATACAAAAATGTATCACCAGTGCGCCAGGCTCAGCTGCAACCTTTTTCCAGTACCCTGTTAGAAGGTGGAAAAGGGCACCACTAAACAAGCCTGGCACCTTATTTCTGTTTAATGCCAACTAAATCCCTGGCCACCAAAACTGAGTTTTATGCAGAATACACTCCATTTCAAAGCTTTAGGACAGGGAGATCCTATGTCAGTGGATGATGATGCAAAAAATTTCTTTAGAGAGCTTAAATGGAACATTGTTATTGAGACATGGAGACTTCGCTGAGGAATGTTGTGAAGGAAACAGCTCCAGTAAACAGTGAAAAAGACTGCAGAATGTGCTAAAAGAAATACAAGTGTTGAAATAAGTTAAAAATAAAAATAAATTAAAAATAGGATGTGGAATGGGAAAGACAGCCAAGAAAAAATGTTAATAAAAGGTATTGGATGAAAGCCCAGAATAGAAGTACAACAAATACAAACAACAAGCAAATGTACACATAAAAGAGTGAAAATGAGAGTCTGTCATCTCCTTGCGTGCAGAACTGAGCAAATGGAGCTACAGGCAATTTTGAAGAATGGTAGCTCTGAAGCATCCAAAGTATAAACGTTTCTGCCAGGTCAGCAGCCAGAGAGAGAGACAGCCTGAAGTGAACCTGTGAAGTACCAAGAAGGGAGGTGATGTACAAAATGGTAACTCAACTCAAATACTCCATGTGCCTCTTCTGAGGCTCTCTCAATGGTGGTGTAATGAGAGTCTCAGAACTAGCTGTCTATCTCACTTGTTATTACAATGCCCCCTCCCTAAAAAGTTTTGTGAAGCATAAAAGGGTCTTTACCCAAAATCAGCAAGAGTATGAAAACAAGCTTCAGATGTTCTTTTTATCTCATGGAGACAAATAATTAACAGTTACTTGGTCCACAATGAAATCTCTACTTTCCTGTCCACTGAATATTTGTACTACTTCAGATTTATTTGAAAATTTCAAACAATAAACACTGAATATTATTGTTTATGTTTACCCTAAATAATTTGTGACATCTTTAATAAATTCATATCCAGTAGTCAGAGTTTGAATTGTGAGTTTTAGTTTGAGCTTGGTCATAATGTTATAGCTGATTCCTGGCTTGATGAGCACCACTTCTGCAACTGAGAGAGATTTAACAAGCTTCTGAAGATAGGCTGTATTTATATAGGATTGAAAGATTTACATAATTGCAGTCCTTTTTTTCCAAGCCTAAACATGGCTTTTGCTAGTCAAGAGAGGTGTCTAAGAAGATGATGTAGTCAAAGGCAAAATGCTAGTTTTAAAATCAGTTTTCTTATGCAGAAGAAGAAAAAATTGTGTGTATGTGTATATATATATATATTTTTTTTTTTAGATACATATATATATATACTTGTTCAGACCAACTTGTAGAGGATATTTCATTCTTTTATTTCTTCCTGTCAGAGTTCAGGCTGGGATTTGGAAAGCTGATTCCCTGACAGGCCCAACAACATTTCTCTCACTTTATAAGAAGTTCTACTTTCAGGGCAAATACATGAACAAAAAGAATTAAGGTTTCTTATCCTCAAGTATTAAGATAGGCATGCTTAGGATTCTTTAAAAAGCAATCTCGTTAAATACTTTAAGACACTTAATTTTAAGCAAGCACGCACATACAGAGATAAATGCTCATACGTAATTGGAGATGGAATAACTTCAAGTGAAGACAGATTATTTTCTCACAGTATAAAATACATACATACAAAAATAAATTAAAATGGCTAAAGGAAAAAGCTAAATAGGTAGGTCAATTCCTACATCAAAAATTGAATTAAAATATTGTAGCAGAGAAGGAAATATTGAGCAAGATTCAGGAATATTTTGGAAGAGTTTCCTTTTGCCTTAAATAAAGATTTTTTAAATGGTGACAGTGTTAAAAATTTTTCTGGTTCCGAACTTCCTTCACATCTCAAATCAGAGAACCAAAATCTTAGATGCCTAAGATGAATCACCACTTTTGAGAGATCAGGCCCACGACAGAAAAAAGTAGTGAAGTCCTCCCTATCTTGTTCTTATTCACATGCACTCTGATGGGACAACAAAAACCCCTCCTTATTCCCAGATCATGTCTCATGACAAACTGAACACGAGCTCAAAACCATGAAAATGATGAAGATTTATGTTTAAAAGTTGAAAGATCACTGAAGCCTTTTCTAACTTCACTCACAGGGAAGTCTTGCCTCTCTTTACAAGTACTCAGGGACTGGCAGAGTGCAAGCAAAGAAAATGTAATCCCAAGTCACAGAGACTTGGCAGACTTATGGACAGAAGAAAACAATAGCATGTAATGGAAAGAATTAGGCAATCATAAGAGGTAATGCAGACATCTCAACATCATTAAGTGAAATCTGCTCCAGAAAATGAGCCAGTCCCCTTTCCTAACCACCACTTTCCTTCTGTGTGAAGTTTGTGTGAAAAGTAAAGGTTTTGGACATGTTTTTAATCCTACCAAATCCTAAATTCCCTTTCTTTCCAATCAAGACAAACAAGAGCCCAAAATCCTCCAGACTCAGTATTAAACCACTGGTCTTTCCTTGCAGGATCAAAGCAAACAAAGTCCCAAATGTCCTTTCTGTTCCTCAAGCTGTACACAGACAGAACCTCCTGCTCCCCTTTCTTCTGCCTGCAAGAAGAGAAACTCCAAGCACCTTTTCCAAGGGTTTGTCGAAAGGGGTCTCAGGAAAGTTCTTCTCAGCAGATCTTTCATTCTCCTTCAAGAAGCCTAATAAACCCTGGTGCTGGCTACAGGAATGTTCCTATTAAAGAAAATTTTGTACTGACCTGATAACAATTTTGGGAGGAGTGAACTCTGTGTTTTGAAAAGCCAAATGAATGTAGTGAGGCTTTGACCATCTAACAAGCAGACTGTTGGCCTCCACTTTACGCAAGGCAGCACAAGTACATTTTAAAGCAGACAAAAGTATTTCATGGGGCTGCACAACAGGAAGCCCAGTTTGGGTATGCAGTGATTCTCCAAGCACAGCTGTAGTTTCAAGTACATTGTAACAATGACATATGTGATATATACATATATATATATGTAGTATTGCTGGGTTTTAGGATCAGCAGATAAGATGGACAATGAGAATTTTTTGCTGAAAGAAATGAAGTTCAGACATTACAGACTGAGAGGCTTGAAGAATTTTTCTAACAGGTCTTCCAGCAGTTAATTGAGGTAACAAAATGTTTGTAATTTTGTTACTGATAGTGAAGTCAAAACTGCAGTAACAGAGTGTTTTAGGAGAACTTTTAAGATCCAAGATGCCAAGGTATTTCAGAACTCACAGTGCCTTTAGCATTCTGTTACCCACATTTATGAATTGCTATAATGGCAACTTTCTGAGGACCATGTGTATTCATCCTGCTGGTGTAAACCCCTCAGCTCACTGAGGATTTAGCAAACAGTGTAGGGGGCTTAAAGGAAAAACACCTCTTTTTACAAAAGGAGACCATGTGTGGGTGTCTAAAACCAAAAGGACTCTTGATAAACATTGGGAACAGACATTAACTGCTTAAATTTTCGTACTACTTTAAGTTATTAGCCAGGTACAAAGGATGGTGTTCAGAAGAAAAGATGGTGAGGATAAAAAGGTTGTTGACCTTTTTACCCAAAGAATTACAGAGAATTAATACCAAACATAGCGTGTTTCACATGACTGCAAAAAAATATAGGTGTGGAAGGAAAAGATTGTTGGTAAAATGATTGGCATGGCCTACTCAAGTCAAAAGCTTTTGGAAGTGGTTTAAATCTATGTCATTTAGATATTAGGCACTGCTGGAAGAAAATAAAAGCAATAAAAGTCTTAGCATGCTCCTCTCCAGAAACATCGTGCTTTGATTTTTCCTATGAAACATTAGTTCAGGTTTTACAAAGGAGGTAATTAAATGTTTACGAATACACTGCCCTTATACCTGGAGTGGCAGCAACAGCGAGATTCCCTTTCGAACTGTACTTATAAGTAAGAATGTATTCGGTTTGAACTTTCAGGAGTGATGTGAAAAAAGTTGTGCCAATTCAGTCTGTACATCCAAGGCTTCACAATCAGACAAATGATAGAAAAAAGCCTAATAAGACTAACATATTTTATACCAGTTTGAACAAGCCAGTATCTTAAGTTTCTCCCAATTTAAATTATTTATGAATAACTCTTTACCACAGTCATCTCCAGAGGGTTAAACTTCTGGTATGATTGCATGGATGTGTCAGGACACAAGTCTGTGGAGACCTTCTCTGTAACCCTGCAATCCTCACTTCTAAAGGATAGCCTGTTTGCACTCACTGTGTGTGAAAGTCCTTAGGCCACATGAGTAAAAATACAATTACATTTGAAATCAAATCAAACCAAATTAGATGCAGCTCATGTTGTTTCATAAAAAAATGGAGAACCCATCAGTTTTCTCCTTTTTGAAAAGGTGAGAGGTAGTTGTTCCATCCTTTCACTCACCGAGGACATGAATGATGTGCTTGAATTTCTTTTTTGGCAGTGAGGAAGCAAATCTATGTGCGACAGAAGAGCTGCAAATGGGTGTCTCTCTATGTCTAATCCAGGTGACTAGCCTGTCTCTATATTCTGATGGCTAGAACAGTATTTTGACCCATGTTCCAAGGACTGTAACAGGATATTAAACAGCTAAAGAGCAAAATATATTTCCAGACTAATCTGCTAAGTTTACTGAATGATGAAGTACAGGGGCCAGACAGCAAAAATCTTCTCTTTGCCTGATCTTCATGGAGTCAGAAGTCTGATGCCTACTGACACTTCATTCTGACAGAGTGTAGTTCTTTGGGTTGGGGGTTTTAAGGAGGATTTTTTTTTTTTTTTCTGAGCTTTTTCTCTTTTTATTCTGACAATTTGTATCCAAGAAACAAGACCAGAAATGGTTGCAGGAAGGAATAGGAACCAAGTATATAGACGTGATTTGTAATGATGAGATTTCTCTGACAAACTGAAAAAGGCTGTGGAAAGTCCTGGTCATTCTTTGCATCTTGTCTAGTTCTGCATTAGGTCCTTCTAAGGATGACAGAAATGACTGTTGCTGGTTGTGGCTACTGCAGATGTGGCCCACCATGACCAGCACCAGCTTCAGTGGTGGTGTTAATGAGTTTATAAGGCACTGATAACCATTCTTCAGCTTTTCCAGGCAACTCATACTTCTAAGGAGCAAAGACTTCCAGCCAGGTAACTGTAGGAAGAGTTCCTGTTTTGCTCATTTCTTTGGTCCAATATGGTCTTAGGAACCCTTAGTAGCTATCATCATGTGTTACATGTATTACTGTAGACTTCCCACTTGTGCGCTGTGACCCTACCAGAGAGTTCTGGTAGATGAATCAGGCCCTCAGCATCCATGCCTGAGGAAGCCAAACCACCCTACCCTTCCACTGACTGCATCCACTAGATGCAGCTGACCACAAGGGCTCCTACATGCACATGTCCAAGTTCAGGTATCCTGTTCCAGAGCTGAGCTCCACCCAGTAAGTCTAGGAGCATACAGTAGACATGAGAAGCAGATGAGGAGAGGGTGGTGGTTTCTGCATTGGCTGAGATGGTGGTTTCAATACACCGGCAGACAAACCCAGTTCAGAACCTTAGTAGATGTAACAGGAGAACCCCAAGAGAGATCTGATGAGATGAACTGTAAGTATTCTGCTAAAGTGGAGAGAGCCAGAAGATGCTTATTTGAATATTAAGTGACTAATGAGGGCAGGAGTTTTCCTAGCAGTACCACATGAGGTGGTATTTCCTACCATAGGTGAATTACCTACCCATAGAAGGTGCAAATCAGAATAAGGACAGCATGGTTCAAGAGGCCAGGTTTTCAGCAGACTACATGCTGATCTTTGGGGTCTTTGTCTTCAATGCAAGGAAACAGCTAATATCTTGATACTAAGACAGGATGTGAGGTTGAGGATGGGAATGACATGCGGGGAAGTACTGAGAGGTGGTTCCCATAGTGCACTGGAGGCCTCTGCAGGAAATATAGGAAAGGTCATTAGAGAATCACAGCTGGACACCTGCCGTGGATCCCCCTGGAAGTACAGTGTGTGCAGCTGGGGCCACGCAGGAACACAGCCCACAAAACTGCAGCTGGGGCAACAAACCACCTGTGGACATTACAGAAGTTTTAAGAGACTTTGGGGTGCACACTGAGCCCTGTGATCCCTCTCCTAGATAAAGCAGAACCCTACAGGGATACAGCAGGCTCTTCTCTGTGGTGCCAGGCAATAGGACAAGAAGCAACAGGAAGAAACTGATGCACAGGATGTTCCACCTGCATATGAGGAAGAACTTCACTATGCAGGAGACTGAGCACTGCAGATATTCAAGAACCATCTGGGGACTTTGTTTGAGCAGGGAGGTTGGACCACATGACCCATGTCCTTCCAACCTAACATACTCTGTGATTTTGTGATTCTGTGATTCCGTGAAGTGCAGGTTAGCGTTTCCCAGATAAGACTGTTCAGACTGCTCCCCACACCATCACTAAAGATTGGATTGCATATTCCTTGCTGTCATGGGTTGAAACTGAGTTGATTGACAAGCCTTTAAGCCAATGCGCTTTTGTGAATTTTGCATATTTAAACCCCGTGCACGGGCGGGAAGTTCCTCTCTGGTTCCCGGTCTCCTGAGGGAGAAGCGGGGCCTCCGAGCCCCGGGCGGCCTCCGGGCCCGGCCCGGGCCCGGGCCCGGCCTGGGCTTCTGCCTGCCCTCCCCTCTCCCTTCCCTCAGAGCCGCAAGCAGCTAAACTAACTATGGGCTGCCCGATAGCCGAATTCACCCGGCTCGGCTTCTGAATCAGGAGGGGCCTCCCCTCCCCCTTCATGCAGCCCGGGGGGAGCCTCCTCTCCCCCTCATGCAGCCCGCGCAGACCCAGCGGGACCAGCGGAGCCTCCTTTTCCAGCCTGCACAGCTCGCACCGAACTGAACAGCAGCGCAGCCCGTGGGGAAAGACGTGAGGGAGAAGAACATGGAGGCTGCACGGTCAGAGAGAAAGAGAAAGTCAGTCACGTGGGACGACGCTGAGATGGCGGCGGGAGAAAAGGGCGTGTGCGTTCCGGCGCCAGTCTTAAAATCCCTTCTAGCAGCTGCGGAGGACTGAACTCTTTAAATCATTATAAAAGTATGGGGAGATGAAAAATCCATGCCTGTGAAAATTCATGTTGCAGCCTGTGAAGATGTAAGAGAATGCCTATGCCAGGCCATGTAGCTGTGAAGCAGCTTTTAGAAGTTTGTGAAGAAGCAGAGAAGCCCTTGTGTTTAAGCTGAAATAATTTATGTTTAAAAGAGATTGGAAAAAGAAAACCTTTGTGTTTGGGCTGGAAGAATTCATCTTTAAAAGGACTTGTAACCCCATATGATGGCCCATGATTGCAGTGTGAATATACTGTGGAGTTTTCATGGGAGAGATTTCACTTCAGTAGGTAATTCCCAGGTGGACTGCTGAGATTGTGAAAAAAAATCAGAAGTTTGCAGCATCAGTAGAGGGAACCTTTTTTCCCTAAGCATAAGAAAGAGACTTTTAAAGACTGTAACACTGACCAAAATTGTTACCTTTTGTGCGAGGTGGTAAAAGGAAGGGAAAGTGCTGGAGGGGGGGGGGGGGGAGCTTTTGCTTGGAGAGTGCTGGAAGGAAGAGGGTTTTGCTTTCACTTCTTTTTATTTCTTGTTACTTTAAATTCTGTTTGTAATAAACTTCTTTATATTCTTTAAAGTTTTAGGCCTGCTTTGCATTTCTTCTCATCCTTATCTCACAAAGTGAAAAGCATGTGATCAAACCACTACACTTGCCTTTCTGAAGATCATCCTGAAATCATTCCGGTTCAAGTCTGTGGCATTGTGGGGGTCAAACCGCACCAGGTTACCTCCAGGTGGGACTTTTGAGACACATTCCCATATGCACATAGTCACAGACAAACACACTCCATTATGGATCAGCTCAGATGCAGGACCAGTAACTTGCAGTGACCCCCACCCACGGTCTCAGACATGGGAGCTGCAGCTCATCCCACATCTGAGGAGAGGCTGGCACAAAGAAGGGGATACCCTGCTGATGTTCAGGATACCGCCGTGTAGCAGCAGTACCTCCATGAGCTGCTCTTGGCAGACGAGAATGGAGCAATGCACAGCTGCTGCGGGGTCACTCAGAGGAAGGTACAAACTGGATGTTGTGGCGCTGATGAGCTGTTGCCAAAGCTCCCCTGGGAAGTGCTGCACCTGTTGGGGACAGTGTCACACACACCTGTGTTCACAGGCAGGGCTGGAGCAGGAATGGGGACACCATGCACGCCAAGAAGAGCCTGAGGAGGACTCTGACCTGAAATTTTGGTGCAGAAAACAGCAGTGCTCTCACTAGATTGGTTTTAGCTACTTAAATGAGGGTGAGAACACCTTACAAGATGGCTCTGTGCAGAGCCAGCAGTAAGGAGATCTGTTCTGCATTCACGTCAGTTTCAGGTGCACAGGTTTATTTTAGCCTGGTGCATAATCCTGAGGTGCAGTCCCTTACTCACCAATTGTTCCCTGCCAGGCATTCCATGGTAATTTCTACGTACAATGGCAATCTCTGGAAGATCCTTTGTCACAGGTAAGTCAGGTTATTACTGTAGCACATTAACAAAACGGCTTATAAATTCCAGTTGTTTATATATGCTACATCAAGCCATCATGCAATAATATAGAAAAGAAATGTTTTTAAGATTAAACATGTAAAAATATTGTGTTGCCTATTATTTCGGGGGGGGGAGGGTTTCCTATATTTGCATGTTTATACAATGCTCCAGGTAAATGCTGCCCCACATATTTTTTTTAATCAATGTCGTATTATCAGGGTATGCAATATAATAAACAGATCTGTTAAAGCACCAGTGATGTCTCTATTGGCAGGCTTATAAAAGAGCTCGGTGACCTTGGTTAATTAGCCATGTAATAAACCAGAACTGAAAGAGCCTATTCCCACAAACCACAGCACAGCACCCCTCCACCCCCTGCCTGCCAGAGGGGCTCTGAATGGGAAGTCAGCAGACGCTATGCAAAGTGCAGCCACTTAGCCTTAGAGCCCTTTGGAATGTATGCAAAGATTCACAAAGACATTTCCTTCCAGCCACTGATTTAAGAAACAATCTTTAAAACAAAAAGATAAGTTTTCTGAATACTTATTTTATTGGCTAGTGCTGCTTAAGTTGTGTTTAGATAAATGTGTATCTTCTTGAAACCTCACAACACTTGAGTTTAAAAACAGCTTTAAAAATTCTTCAATTTCAGACATGTTTTCTATAAATTCACTGATTTGTTTTGATGTTTATTTCAGGTATTTCTAATAGAAAAAAAAATCCAACCCCTCTAGTAATTAATAGCTCTTGAGTTGAATATATTGAGTTCTTTGAATGGAATTTATTTGATCCATGAAGTGCAGCCTTCTTAAATAGTGAATCACATTTAATAAATTATATGGAAAACAGTGTTAAATGTATTTCTGTTACTCGCTTGATTTCATGAAAATGTACACCTAAAAATTTAGACCTGTGCTATAAAAATAAAATTGTTGGCCTTTTGTTTGAGGGCAGGCAGTAAAATGGATACACATTTTTAGCAGATTCTTCGACTTTATCCTACCAGACTCTTTAGAAATAAAAGCTTTTGTAAGTACAAGCAAGAATCACTACAGTTTTAAATTTCCCCCAAATGTTAGTTCCTAACAAGCATAACCACAGTCAACCACACAGCCACAGACTTAGGCTTTTCTTCTGCAAGAGCAAGTGCAATAGTTTTTCTGATTGCTATAGGAGTTAGTTCTTTTTGAAGTGAATGTATGTGAAGTCCATGACTGCTATCCTTTCATGGCATGTCCCTGAATTCTGGCATAGCACAGAAACAAAGAAAAAACCCCAAATCCCTAACAGAAGCTAACACTGTTTTTCAGCTGTCACTTCCACACAGGATAGTGATTTTCAATTCTTAAAAAAAAAAACAAGCAAAATCAGCACCAGCTATTTCTTTAAATAAACTAATTTTTTTTCTCCAGAATGCTTTTTATTTTCCAAGTGGACTTTGAATTTACAGTGTTGCTATGCAGTGAAACTAATTAATATCATTCTGGTTTTAAGTCCTATATAACTGTTCATCCATTTAGGATTGTCTTAGTTGCAGTCATTTCTTTCAGTACTGCAGATCATAGTCAATTAACGTGAACAGAGAGTTTCACTGGGTCTGCCAAACAGTCTCCATTATTCTGGGGAAGTTTCAGAATATCAAGCACAACAACATCCTAAACAAATCTGAGATTACAGGTGGTTAATAGCAGAGTATCCAAGTGCAAACTTTTTTCCTTGATATTCTTGTTTGTTGGATTCCAGAGTGAAGTGGGAGATACATTTTAGGCAAAACATATTTGTTAACTCATTCTCTGTGTTTTCTAATGTGATCTAAGAGATGTCTGGAATCTATCTGAAGGCTCAGGAGGCTACATAACTGCATGGCTCAACAGCTCATTCGACAGACAATGTGTGTGTCTGTGTGTGTGTTTGTTCGCATTCATAAAATTGAAATTTTTATCCACGTGCTATAAATACAAATGTTAGTACTCATATGAGAATGTGAGCAATGCCCATGACTTCCAATAAGACTATGCATGAACAGTTCAGGGTCAGACACTACAGCTGAATTTTCCAGTCAGTGTCCAGCTTCTAGGGTGACCACAGCCATACCGAAAAAGCTTAACTGAATAGGGAGAGGGCTAAGTACATGCAGATAGAAAGGGCCATTATAATTTAAAGTGAAGTTGCAGAAAATAACAGCAAGCAGACAAAGAGGAAGAGAACAGGGAACTGTGAGTTAGTCACTCTCCTTAGATCTGGATAGCGTACACACTTCTGCAAGACAAACTAGTAGGACCCTTCCCAGAAACAAAGCTGGGCACAGGATTACAAGTTGGTAGAAGTGGGACTCTTACAATTAAGAAACGTTATGTTACATAAGGTACAGTTTGTTGTTGGTATGGCAATCCCACTGAGAAGACTCAGTAGATACTGAAAATACAGACGTGCACTGCGATCTCCTCTGGCAGCCTCTGGTCCTACCACATCTCACATGCCAGTGCAACCAGGCTAAGGGCTGAGGACCAGGGCTACATCCTCAAATTGTGATCTGGGGCGTAGAGACCCGGGCTGGAGGTGTCCCAGATCAGTCCAGTTCCTTGAACGGAGAAATCCCAAGGGCAGCAGTCCAGGAGCCAACTCGCTTCTCATGGAAGGTTGGCACTGCTGCACAATCATATACCCAGGAGTGTACTTTCCTGACTGCCAAAAGCGTGTGCTCCAGAAGAGAAAAGTTCGGAAATATCTGCTGCCGCTCCTCTCCAATTTCCAGCTGCTTGAGGCCTGCGGTTGCTAAGGCTGGAGGAGGATGCCCTCCTCTGGCTACACGCGTTCCCTTTCCATCAAGCCTCGGAGGCTGAAGAGAAATCGCTTTGAACACTGAGGCGGGGAGCTGGAGGCAATTACTTGTGATTGATAGCACTAAATATGAAACCGCATGTACCTCATCCATGAAGCATGGAATCAGCAGCATATTGTTAGTGGGGGAGATGAATGGGGCTTGAGATAACCTTGGCAAATTAGGCATATGTTAGCATTAAGCTTTGTCAGTAAGCAGGCTATAAATTACAGACATATTGTAACTCCATAAACTCATCTAATGAATTGAATGACAGTGGTAATTTAAGGCAGAATGGAACTGTTTAACCCTTCTAAGAATTTAGCTTTATTTCTATACTACACAACAATCCAAACTGTATTAAAAGGTTGGTATTTCATATATACTGCAAGATACCATAACCGTAACAGGGAAACAGTTCTTCCATGTTTCATGTACATTTTAACAAACAGTTGGCAACCTGCAAATTATTTCACTTGTAGGCTGGTTTAAAAAGAATGGAAAAAGACTGGAATAACTGGGGTGGGTTTCTTTCACGTTCCCTTACTTTGTCATTATTTTTCCATATGATCAAGCTAAATATATTGAAGCTATAGGACACAGCATGCTGTCGTTTCTGGACTACTACTGAACTCCTCAGGAGGTGTTATAAGACATAAGGCTAAAGGGCAGGTGACTTTAGTCATAAGAGAAGTGCAATAATCCCTTCAAAATGCATGGCCTGCAGTGTCTTATTGCTATTCTGAAATGGCAGTTATAAATAAATATAAGAGGAGAAAGTCAGTCTCCTGCATTTACCGGCTGCTATTGACAGACTTATGCCATCAGCGACAGCTAATCCAGGATTCTGAAGCCATTTTCCATTTTACTGTGTATTTCAGCCAAAGTAACATTTGAAAATCACTGGCACACCAATGGCACAAAAGGGCTTAAAATCTAAACCAGAAAATTTAATACAATATGTTATTAATTAAAATGTGTTGATGTAATAAAAAATATTTTTACTTTTATTCAGTAGAGCAACTGAAGAAATAGGCATATAAATTATGCCATAGATTTAGTCCACTTCTGAGGAAATTTTAGGAAAACATGTTTCTTCACTTGCTTTAGGCAATTGATCTTGGCATTCATACAAATCACAAGAAAATTTATCAGACCTTTGTAGAATATTTGCTTTTATGCCCATTTTTCCCTTTAAGAAAATACAGTAAATGAATCAAACAGGGGCATTTATCTCTGCACAGAAGTCAGGGGACAATCCTGTGGGATGTAGGGTGGTGGGGGCCCTTGGTGGAAGGGATGGTAAGCAGAAAGTGAAATCTTCAATGTATGTAATTTTATAGTATGTAAATAAGCGTTACTTCTGATGCTCACCCAGGACAATAAAGCCATATAAGAATTAAAATTATAGATTTAGTGGTAACTCAGTGTGAAAAAAGGAGGAAGAAGTATAGTTACAGATACTTATTTTGTGTTTGCAGCTCACACATATTTCTATTTAGAAAAGGATTATGTTTATCCCAACGTCAATAAACATAGGTGCTCTGCTAGCCCTGTTTTGACCAATGAAGGCACAAAGCCTCCATAGGACTTACCTGGAGTTATACAAGGAGTCTGCAGAAAAGTCAGGAGGAGGCCCAGTCCTCATCATTCCCCTTCTTTTGACACACTGATGTTGACACCATGCCTGGGAATATGTCTGAGATCAAAGAGAAGCTTGCTGTTGTCAAGAGCTGCAACAGAGTAAATTCAGGAGTGCAAGCAAGATAACATAGGAAATTGCTCGCATAACATGGGAAATTCACAGCCCATGCGTGGAAGGAAAGAAGCTCTTTCACACTTTTCCATTTTCTGTTGAGCAATGTCGTGTTTCACAATTGTTGTAAATCAATGAAACTCTGTAAATGCTTAAATAATGACATAGTGAGAGTGCTTTAGAATTTTTGGTACAAATCTGACCTCTGAATAAAATTGGTTCATTCCAGAAAAGATTACTGTGACCTTTACTTCTCCATTTTCCTAATGGTTTCTTCACTACAATAACAAAATTGAATGGCTATCTCAGCCATCTCTAAGATTTGGAATTAAATTTACCTAGTGCAAATCAATAAAGGGGAAATCAAAACTGAAAGCCTAGGGTTATTTTAGCAATACTCTGTGTGTAATACAACTTTGCATTTAACCTCTGGACTAAATGGTGACTCCATAACAAAGTCGGTCACTGAATGCATGCTTTACATACTTCAGTGGAATCAAACTGTTTAGATCAGCAATGATTAATGAAAAGATCTGCCAAAAGTGATTTAGAGAAAAGACGCCTAGTCAATCCTGTGGCTTTGTTAGGCCATCAAGACAGAAGATCTACTTGAGGTACATATAAAATGGTCCTTTGCGTGGAAAATATGGTGATTTTTTTTTTTTGTTTCAGCTGCATAATGATTACATGGCCTGGTTCTATTGGGGGGACATGCATGGGGGAAGGAATTCCCATGCCAGCACTGCCAACAGAATGTAGGTTAGGACTGCAGCCATTTCCCCCTGTTCTGGCTGTGGGAATCTCACAACTGTGGACTCAGGTCTTCTTCTGATGCCAGCCAGCTTCTCAGCAGCACTCACAAGAGCATCTGCATAAGGAACACTCTGTTCCCAGAACTACCATTGAGCTGTTTATCCACAGACCTTGGTATGACCAGCGAGCATCTGACCTGGCAAGGTCTGTTGGTGTAGAAGAAATTGAAATAGTTTGCCCAAAATAAAACCAGCAGGGAAGCAATGTCACTGGGGATTAAGCCCCACCTTCCCAAGCTCAAGTCACCGTCTCTGCTGGACCACAGGGCTGCTGTGCTCTGATGCTGGACGATCACAGCAGACAGACAAGCAGAGATGTCATGCAGCCTGTGGCACCAACACTCCCTATCCTACCACTCCTTCCCAGTGATAAGAGAACCCCATTCACCTTAAGGTAACAGGGGTCAGGCCCAACTGAGGGACTCCAGGACATGCTGGCAGGTACCATTTATCATGTTTCCTCAGTAATCTGTCGAAAGCAGCCAGTCTGACATAGCCATCCTCAACCTGAGAGGAAAGTGGATTGGTAGACACTCGTTGGGATCCAGGGCACACAGTCTCTCCAAGAGAAGTGGTGCTGTGAATCTCCAAAGCTGAAATGCCACATCCACCTCCCCAGCAGCCGAGCCCAGTGCACACTGCAGCCCAGGTACAGGGACAGGCAGGAGCAGAAAGGTGCTCACCCTTCCGTGATGCTGCAGGGCACCACAAAAAGTCTGCCTGTTCACCAGCCTGGGCTGTTTGCCTCCAGCTGCTGGTGCCAGCTCTGCGCTGATTCCTCAGCAGCACAGTACAGAGGGAGAAAGCATCTGTGCTTTCTCTGCAGCTGGGAGCCTCTCAAGGACTCTCATCAGCTCACAGGGGCTGAGATTGCTCCTTAGGCTGGGCAGATAATGGGTAACCAGCTTCATACAGGTCTCTCCCCACTACAGCGCCAGTGTAATTAGTCAGTGTTCTGCTGGAGGTAAATATTAATTAACAGAGATGAACCTTCTTTTTACCTTAAGATTTCAACTTAATTTTCATTCCCACATCTAGGATACATGTCATACAAGCATAACACATTAATGCATTAAAATTGAATATTAGTGGAGACGATGAAAGGATGAGAGGTATAATTAACTTTCAAATAACATACAAGTGCAAGTAGGCAGTATGATAATATGCATAACAAATAATAATAATAATATCACTGCTTAAGGTAAAACCACCTATTTTAACAATGGACACAATTAAGATGATTTCTAAACATGTTTTTTGGGAAACGTCTGTTCACTGCAGCCCTGTTTGAGCCAGCCTTTACATGAATCTTAAGTGCCAGTGTAACCATGTCCTGTGCTGTGTCAGGGGTAAGACCTAAGCACAATGTCCTCCTTCATCCCACCACCTTCACTTTGATATCCTCTGGGACCACAGCTCAGGAAACCAGTTTGAAAGGAAGCCACAGCTTTTGGATGAAAGTTATTCTGGTTTTAAGTCCCTCTCTCACTTTAATAAAAAGTTCAGCCTGACTCCTGCAAAATAATTTTTTGTAGATAGGGTGATCTGTGGCACCTCCTTAAGCCCTCAATAGAAATAGAGTCGTTGGAAGTTCTGGATGAAAATACCATTTGCCCAAGCCACACTGTAATGTTATTTTCTAAGCACAGTTAGACCAGCTGTAAATTCCGTGTAAATCCCAACACATGGCCCTTGACTCCGGCTGCCTTCCTGCAGGAGGCAGCCTAAGGGAGCTGAGTTTGGCTCCTGCCTCACAAGCCAGACCAGACCCCGTGAGTGGGAAATTAAGCCTTGGTCCTTCATATAACTTCCTAAAATCTTTCTTGCATCCACTTTAGGAGTCCAGTCATGGGTGAGGTGACATTTTCTATATGGACTAATGGTCCCTGTCCCCTTTGGTGAGCTCACGTTTTCATGGTGTTTCATTCAGTGAATAGCAGAGTTAAGCCAAAACTGAGAAGGCATGTTCTGAAAAGTGGAGAAAACTTATCAATCTTTGATAAGATGGATTTTAGATTACAAAGAGAGAAACCCTCTAATTCAAAGTTTATGTGAGCTCAAAAAATTCATAAAATAGAACAATATTAGGTGTTTTTATAGTTTCAAAGTCCTTCACAGGCATGAATTAATTAGCTGTAATATGAGTTAAAACACTGGATGCTAAAATGTTCCCAGATTTCATTGGGATTCCTTAGAAGATTTCATTAGAAGACAGACCACAGATAAAACAGCTTGCAACTGACTCTATGGGAGCTTCAAAGGCACTAAACAGGTCACGTTCATCCCCATGGGAAGTTTCAGGGGGAGGGGAGGGGAGGG
>VZTE01002398.1:151653-194425 GCA_013397775.1 Eulacestoma nigropectus
TGGCTTGAAAGCAACAGCTCTTTTGAGCATCTCAACCAATTTTCAGCATTTGCTTTCAAGGAGACAAGGATAAAAATATTGCAATTGTTTTAAAAAATGAAGAGGAACAGATGCAGCTAATAACTCAGGAAGCAATGATTCATTAATTAAATTAGGGATCAGAGTTCTTGAAACAGCCTGTGAAGAATGAAAAATTGGTCTGATGGATGACATTAAACGTTAGACAATTAGTATTACTTTTGACAGAATGGAGGTTTAGCAAAGAAACATAAAGTTTATAAAGAATACTGCAGTAGCTTCTGGAAATATGTGCATTTCAGTAGGTTTTCTTAGTAAAGCAGATGAGAACAGAACTCTGTCAGCAAAGGCAATTTTTAAATTCATACCAACTAATTTTCAAGATTGTTTTAGTCTCACTCCATTCAAACACTTCCCATAACAACATACTGTACTTTACCACACTTTCTCTTTTGTCTCAAAATATTGCCCTTTCATACATAAATTGCTAGCCAAAATTCATAGTCTTGGAGGTTTCTTTCCACTGTGGTCAGAACATGACTGTATTTGGCCTGAGGCTCTGTACTGGGGTATCCTGACTTCACCTACTGAGCCACATCCCCAGACTTCTTGTGATCCAGCCAATTCAACCCATTTTATTTAATCTGGCCAGAAACCTCTGATCCAAAATCACTGTGATAGGGGAAATATCAAGATCTTGTTCTCCACTGAAAAGTTTAACTGCACAAAGATTTTAGGCCAACCCTGAAAAGGTGTTCTACAAGTCTTGAGATGTAAACACGGGGATCTGTCCATCAATGCTCTCAGTGCACCTTCACAAGCTTTTCTCAGGTTCAGCACTCACTTCAGATGGGTGTCCCCTTCACAAGCATCCAGTCCCTTTGCGTGAATTCCTCATTTCACCAAAAGTACCAAGAGTCTTTCCACCTACTTCAGCGAGGTGAGAATTCCCCTTTTCAAGTGAAAATTAATTTTAGTGTATATGACTCAATGTCCCTATATTGAATTTATTAAGATCTCCCGTAGCTTTCCATGAGTGTTTTAAACCATCTTACTGAATAATTTTAGAGGAAAGTTCCTTTTAGGCTTCAGTGCTATGTATAAAACAAGCGATCTTTAAAATGATGAAAAAAGTGAGTTAAATGACTGGTAATCATTAAATACTCTAACCACATGTTGTCATGTTAACCACAGGTTGTAGCACCACTTCTCTTTTCTTTGTCATACAATGGGACTGTCCCATATTTATCTGTTGTGTAAACAAGTTGCATGCTCTTGTGTCCACAGACTGCTTCTTCTGTCGCCCACGTCCTTTGGATTTTCTCCTCCACTTTCCTTGCCAGCAGCAGTACAGCTCACTCCAAGAAGGCATTGTTGTTTACAAGTACAAACAGGTAATACAAGAATGGAAGTGAATTTTATGGCCTCACAGTAGTTGGTGGTATCATCTAGTAATTAAATACTGGAGGCTTTTCTTAATTGCATCCTTCCTTGTGCAAGGCAAGATCTGAAATAAGGACAGAGGACATGAAATCTATCCATGCTGCCTTCATGGATGCTGCTAAGCTTTCATGGGTATTGCAGCCCTATCTCCCAGTATTCCCCCAGAAAGGTTATGGGCTCCTGGATCTGTTTCCCTACAGGTACACTGATCCTTCCCTGTTCTTGACAGCATTCCCAGAACTGGCCTGTCCAAGACTGTCTCCACAAAGCCCCAGTTAATTTAGGTTAGCTCCACAGTCAGATTGCTCTGCTGGCACTTCCACCCACACAGGGTTAGTCCATCACCAGCCTTCTGTGTTTCACTCTTTGCCAGAAGGATGGTGAGGAGTGTGTGTTTTCACTTCTATATATGTATTCTCACATATTTTTAAAAACTTTATGGAAAGCTGATAAAAACTCAAAGGCACCAGCTTGTAGCTTGATGCCTTCCAAAAAGCAAGATGGGAAATAAAATCAGTTCATACAACCTATTAGGAAAAAACCCAAAAACCATGATTATTACCTGGCTAATTTGCCCTAGTGACAATTTACAAACCTTTGTACGAGACAAAAGTAGAAAAGACGATTGCATAAACTCCACAAAGACGAGAAATAGAAAGTAAAAAAGACAACAACAATATATCACAAACAGCTCAGTAAATAATACTGCAATTTTCCTAGCTAATAGAATAGTTTAACACCTGAATACACTCACATGCCTTATTAAACACTAACACATAAATCCATGAAAGAAGATTATAAGTTGTAATATCTCTTTGCAAACAATACCATATTAGCCACTGTTGCATACTTCTCCAATTACATCCCTTTCATTCTTTTCATCTGGAAAACAGTTCACATTATAATAGTCAGCATCATTTGTGTTTTAAAACAAGCTATTACTTTGTATGAGGTGTATATTGCCAAATTGCAGGTCTCTTTCTCCATATATCTAAGTATACTCTCAAAGTTAATAAAATCAGTAATTGGCAGAGCAAATTATCTTTAACTTGGCTTTCTATGAAAAAAATGTTTAAACTTCAACAAACACTTACTTCTTGTCACACTGGATGCTTTTCCCAGGCCTTCTTCCCTTCTCTTATCAAAGGTTGCCAGGAGTGTGAATTGTACCTAACAGCAGCATCCCCACATTTACCAAAATGCATGAGCCTGCCCACATCCACATCCATACAGCTTTCTTTGGCTTCTGTTCAGTTGACTTGAAACAAGTGTGGGTGTCTTGAAAAGAAACACAGAAGGCCAAACCCTCCGGTTTCAGTCACAACAATCTCAGTTCACCACCTTCTCTAATCAATCACTTTCATCCTTTTCTATTTTCCATGCACCTCCAGCTATGCAATTCGCTGTGTCTTCTTGCTTGGACATTCAACCACTGTAATTTACTGACCTTCAGGCCTGCCCTCCTGCTTGAATTACTTAGAAATCCCTGGTTGGTTTGAGAATTCTCCAAGTTAGGCAAAAGAAGAGAACCCCTGGAGATTTAACTGAGTAAACAAACTTTCCAACCCAATGGAAGAACACTGGAAAAGTTCAATGCAGTGCACTGTAGCATTTTTACTGCTGAAGCTCTTAAAGGACAGGATAAACAAAAATTTCTCCAGTTTGGATATGCTCCATCATCTGCTGCATTTGCATGATTCCTTTAGTGCACAAAGCTCTGTGGTAAATAAAGCCTGGGCCTGAGCCAGTATGGCAATCATGCTTCAGAGGGTGTTCAAAGCGAGGAGGAACATCAGCCCAGTCTTTTTAAAGCATGATGTTTGAACAGAGGTGGTACTCGTTCAGAAAAGGTAGCCTGGATGGATGTATCTGTTAAGAAAAAACCCAGGACAGTAGTCTACTTTCAGATATTAACTTTCTCTTTTCTTCTTAATCTTGTATTCCAGCTGTTGAGGCATATAAAACTGTGGTTAAGATTTATTCATCATCATAGAGGGAAGAGTGTATTTTAAGATTTTTCCATGATCTTCTAAGCCATGGCTTTTTCTAAAACTGGCTATTTACTAAGACAAACCAAGGAAATTTTGGACCAGTCTTCATAATTGATACAGCTAATTCTAAGTTTCCTACCAAGAAAGTTCAAATTGGTTAAAATTTTTCCTTTCACTTTTTTTGTTTCCCAGAAGGTTACAATCTGCATGGTCTTTATTGTCAATCTACTCGCTAATCTGCCCGTGGGTTTCACAAGAAGGTATTTTTAAACTGCTTCTATGACTGAGACATAATCAGAAATTATATCACTACTGTTTCTAGTGATCGTCTTTCCTAAACACCCTCTCGGAGTGGATTATCCAATATTATTCTGATAGCACCCTACACCTCTCTTACCCAAGAACTCTTAGTGTGCTAAAAAGTGTTCTAGGAGTAAGTGCCCTTGGAGATAAAGCCGGGGGGTGGGGGGAAGAAAAAAAGAAAAGAGTAAATGTAAAGGTTGGCAGATACACAAGTGAATTTAGCAAATTAGCAATTTAGCAAATTTGGTGGCATGCAAAAAGGAATTGAACCTGGCTCTAGTCCACTTCTAGCACCTCTACAGGAGTGAGGATAACTATTAGAGACAGATTAGCTAGTTTTCCCCTGCTCTTATTTTGCATTCTTGTCTTCTTGTGCAGAACTATGGGTCTGTACAGATATGGTGTTAGAATTAAAAAGCAGGTAAAACAAACTGAAGACAAAAAACCCCAACTGGAATAGTAGGCGGCCTGAACAGAGTTGCCTGGTGTAACCTCACACCCAGCACACATCTCAAGAGTAACAACCGTAGGTAACTGAGAGCTGACACTGCCAAAAAGCTCGTCTGCCACAACCTTGTAGGTGCTCTAGATTAGTAGATTGTCTTTTACTGTTGTTATTATTAAAAGAGATGGATACAAAGATGAGACATTTGTATCTAGAGGATCCAATGAAAACAGAAATTTTGTTCACCCTTTTCTACCTCCTCAGCTGAGAATTGCTTTAAGTTTTACATTTCTCTCAAAAGTTCTGGATGAACTTACGTTGACTGCAACCACCCCAGCATTTCTCAGGAAATATACCAATGCACAGACGTCTGACTTGGTGCAGTAACCGAGGGCTGGGAAAAGGATGTTTATGAAATATCAGTGTCAGGCTGGAAGGTTCCTCAAAAAGTCATTTAGTCCATTTCCCATGAACTGTTTTCAGATCAAGATTGGACTTCCAGGTGGAAATTGCTCAGGCATGGCCATAGCATATACCAATGATGTGACAGCAGGCAGGAATTTGAGACCAGGTGACCTACACCACTCTAGAGTTCAACTCAGCTGTCATCACCATCAGGCCACAGTTTGCCAGGCTGGTCTCAGAAAATCAGCTTGGCTAAATTATTGTAGGAATTTTGGCTTTGCAATTAGGCTACAAAGTTTTTATGGAAAATTAAGCTGCTTGACAACTTCCACAGGTCAGGACAGGGTCATTATCTGTCCATCCATAGGTACTGCAAGACCACCATCATGGCAGTCTTCCTTGTTTACCTGTTTCTTGAAGTCCAGTGTGCAAAGCCAGTCATGGGATTCCACTGCAAGCTTCACCAGCATCTTTCCATGTCTTACATTTGATGTTTCTTCTAAGATACTTCTGAAAGAGGATCATGTCACTGCTTCAGGTTAGGCTACTAATCCCGGGAACCTATGATGCTGGCACTTGGAAAGAAAAATTCTCTACATTTGTGCATTGATTTCTTCTTCTTACATGCAGTGATACACACTGTGCATTCAATTTTTTTTGGTTTTTTTTATCATCAGATCTTTTCTTCAGTTTACCAAAATCATTCTGAGTTATGAATCTATCCTCCAAAGTGTTTGACAGACTACCTCAAATTTCATCTCATGAAAATTTTATACTCATCTGCTGTATTTCAATATCAAGGCAGTTGATGTAAAGGATACTGAGAGGAGACTTCATCCCAGTCTACAGCTTTGTCACAAGGGGAAGCAGAAGGGCAGGAACTGATCTCTTCACTCTCGTGACCAGTGACAGGACCCGAGGGAATGGCCTGAAGCTGAGTCAAGGGAAGTTTAGGTTGGATATCAGGAAAAGGTTCTTCACCCAGAGAGTTGTTGTGCATGGGAATGGGCTCCTCAGGGAAGTGGTCACAGCACCAAGCCCGACAGAGTTCAAGAAGTGTTTGGACAATGCTCTTGGGGACATGGTGTGGCTCTTGGGGACATGGTGTGACTCTTGGGGTGTCCTATGCAGGGTTAGGAGTTGGTCTTCAGTGGTCTTTGTGGGTGCCTTACAATTCAGGATATTCTATGATACTATTATTCTATGATTGCATGAATATTGGCTGTGAATATAATAACTGGACAGTTCGGAAAAGCTGTGTGTGATTTGAGCACAGGAAAGGCTGCAGTGTGTATCTGTCTATATAGCTATATGTAGCCATATGAAGCACTTAGTTGTCCTGACCATTTTCAGCAAATTCTAGTGTCTTTTGATCTGAACTAATTAGTAGTCAATGATGTAGATAAGATGTGTGTGAACAACTTCCACAGGAAAAAAAATCACCAGGAAGTTGTTAAATAATAGCAGTGGAAAAGTTAAACTGCTTGCTCAGGGCAAGTCTGTACCCTACAGGAAATAATTTCCTACACAGATCTAGTAAAACACTGCTGTCTCAATCACCGGTATTTAAGACCTGTTGAAAGCATATTGTTGTGGTTGTGGCTCCGATGGTTCCTGATGTTGCTGCTAAAGTTTTCTTCCACCTAAAAGTTAACTTTAAGAAATACACCTTTAAGATGTACATCTTTTTGTTCTTGCCTCTTTGCCACACTCACTTGCACTTGTGCCAGCATTGCTGGTAGCCTGGATAAGCTCCAAGGCAGATGACTGAAATGACCTGCATTGAAAATAAAAAATGAATGCAAACACACCACCCCAGTGATCTTTGTCAGGGAATGGCAAGAACCCTTGCTTCACTACAAATATAGAAGTACCACAAATACAGAAGAACCACAAAGCTACCAAAGTTTGCTCTTGAAGCTGGAGAAAGCACTATCCACACTTGGTACTGGGGGAATAGAGATGCCAGTGAGAATAATGCTCCCAGCTGGACCCCTAATAATCTTTGAAAAACAATTACGTTGAAGCATGAGATCAGAAGGACCAAATACTAACTGAATTGAAAAGTAGAAGTAATCCGTCATCTCGAAGGCGTATTCTAGAGGTGTACTTGGGACCCAACCAGAGCATATGCCTCTGCAGAAAAAAAAAAAAAAGAGAAGGAGTAACGTTTTGCCTGAAACAGTTGCTCCATGGGAGTTACCCTGGGTATGTGTCCACGGGAACACTCAGGAAGCAGATCCAGGTTGTGTCTGAACTGAGCCACTCCAAGTCAATTCATTAAAACAGAAAGTCTCCTGGCATGTTGTTAACTTCAGTTTAATTCAACTCATTCTTTACCAATAAGCTTTGGTGCAATGATCTAAAAAGGAACGATATGTATATATACTTTATGTGTCATAGATATGTGGTATGCCTCCCTACTCTGGAGGCAGATACCAAGGGAAGACAGCAGGGTAAGAGCAAAATCGTAAGTAGTCACTATTCAGCCACTGAGGGTTTGAGCACCACTTCAAACAGCTAGAATCTCTTGAAATGAATGGGGGCGCTTGCACACTAGAAGATTGTCTTGCACAGAGGAAGGCTGTGGTCCAGCCTGCAAACTCTTCCGTGAGCCCTGCTCTCTGCAGCTGTTACCAGCAATGTCACAGCCCTGGTAACAAAGCAGTTGCACAAGCGTTCACGTCCTTTCTGTTCACTTACTAATAATGTTTTTCTCTAGGCTTCATATTCTTGCCTTCTGCTTAACCTCCTGTGCTGTGGTGGCGCGGCTGGCAGGGATGCATTTCAGGAGTCCTTTCTGCAGAGCCCCCTTGCCGTCCCCGCTTCCCGGCGGTCCCTGCCCAGGGATGCGCTGGGAAGCAGCCAGCCAGGAGCACTTGGATGCAGCACAGAAGATGTGGGGACGGGGTGGGTCAGGCCACACCACGCTGCTCGTTGACCCCGGGTGTTGTAAAATACGGGTGTGTTACAGCATGTGTTCGCTGCCTGCCTCACACAGTGTTTCTTCTGTAATTACGGGAAAGGCGTGGAGCGACAACAGTGTGTCTAACAACGTACTCGTGTGATGCAGCTGTATCCGCTCTTAATCCTTCATTAATGCCTCATCAAAAGAGTACTGTACTTTTCATTTGTTTCATTTGCCGAAGGTCAGCATACTTGGAAGCTATTGTCATACAGCATTGCAGACTTTTTACATATTTCTCTGGTATTGTTCCAAGCTATTGTATACGCAAATGAGTCAATTGGTATGCAGATTGTCTATCATTAAAACCGTTTCAAAATCAGCTTTGTTGTGGGTTTAGCGGAGAGCTTGCATACCCTTCCTGAATGTAATGTGTGGTTCTGCATTGGTGCGATGAGGTGGTTGTGCCAACCTCACATGGACCAGTTCTGGTTTTCATATTGGCAGAACTTGCAGTGAAATCGTGGGAAATTTTCCCTGGGAACAAGTCTGCAAGCTGAAGTCCTCTGCTTACCTCACCCTCACTGCAAACCACACAGGCTATGTGGCCATATCAGTGCCTGTGCTTTTACCTCTCCTCCTTCTTTTACTGGGTTGTATTTTGCCTCAGTGTGAGTTCCTAAAGTCTGCAAAACTTTTCCCTAGTCTCCTCGGGAGATGTCAGCCCCAGAGCTGGTCCTGCCTTTCCAGCAGGCATCACATCTCTGCAGCTACCAGCACTGCCTGTGCCAGACTCTGCCTTGCTGCCCATGGCACCGAACCCTCCTCATCAGCCCAACACATCTAAACTTCACACACACCCAGGGCAGACCCTCCTGCTTTGTTTTTACTATTGAATTTCAGCCTTGAGTGAGAAACCATGCTTCAGAAAATAAAGGCCACTTGCCTTTTCTATCACTTTCACACAGTTATTTAGTGTTTCCTCTGTGGCTTTTTTAGCAGTTCTTATCCAGGTACCACAAGGTCTTGGTGCAGAACCTGGATTCACTTGCCCACAAAAACTATTTTAATGACTTCTTTGTGAAAAAAATAAAGAAGTATTTTTATTTGCAGCTGCATTGTGTCTAGTGGCATAAAAGTCTTCTCTCTTTAATGAGGGAACTATAATCGAAATCAGAAAAAAATCAAGGTTAAAATTAAAAACTACATTTTTATAAAAGAATTCAATGACAGGAAATGCTCATTTTAACAAAGTGCAATATATCAGGAGGTTTAGAAGAACAGGAAATGTAGATACACAATTCTTACCAGAAGTGGAGGAGAGTTGAGCTAAGGACCATCTGTACAAACCCAGTATTTAGGAGGTTATGGGACCTGATAAGATGCAGCTGAAGGAGCTGAAAAAGTTGGTTAACCTCAATGTAAAACTGCTTTCTATCATCTTTGAACGATCATGCAGGTCACAGTCCCAGACAAGTAGGAAAAGTCTAATTTATGATCATCTACCAAAGAAAGACCTGGGAAACTGCACACCAGTCAGGCTCATGTTTTTCCCTGGGAAAGCTGTGTGTTGAGCCCTCATGGAAGGTGCAAGCAAAATTAAGGTCAAGAAGGAGACTAAGAAAAGCCATATTGGATGATAGCCTTCTATGATTAAACAACTTGCTTGATAGATGAGGGGAGAACTGTGGAGAAAACACTAACTTGATTTTAGCAAGGCATTTGACAGCATCTCCTAAAAAATCCTTGTTGACAAGCTGGAAAGTTTAAGTGAACATGGAATTACAGCAGTTCTTGACTACTGAAACCTGTTCCCAACAAGACATATTTTTCCATCACGGCTTCTAAAGACTGAAGTTAAAATAATAAGAATGAAGAAATTTTCCATTAGTTTCAACTATTTCTTTATTTCAAGATGTATTGATGCAAGTTGGCCATTCATACCAAGATTAGTCAATGGTCTTTTTTTTGTCACATCTGAAGAAATCTGTTAAAATCAATTCCCAGTCCAGACCTATAAAACATTGGCTCTTAGCTGCAGAGAGACCACCTCCCTCACTCATCGGCATCTGGGGGAGAGATGTCACTCTTTGACATCACTGTTTGTGGCACAGATGGTGAGTAGAGTCCCCTTGGGGACGGTTTTTTAATGTCCATTTGAAGTAAAAGTTTAGTTCAATCTTGAAGCATGATTTGTGATCTACTGCAACTGTATGGACTTGTGTCATTTATTCCAGTCTGTGCTGGATTTAAGAGCAAATTGTGTTTTCTGAGCAGTCTGAACACTACACACTTGTTTAAAAGGGTACTTGCAGAAGCAACATCTTTTGCACAAGTGACTTTTGGTCTTTTGATTTGTGTTTTAAAGCATCATTGCATAAAGGAAAATTGTGATTTACATTCTGAAAGCACTCTCTGCCCTGGTGTCAGGTAAATTTGTGCAGATAAAATATTTCTGAATTAATCCCCCCGGCCAAGAAAATGGCAGTAAGATGTACATTGGCATGTGGTGCCTGACGGTGCACTGCTCTGATGCAAAAAGGAGGAGAAAAAACTAGGGCAATCTACCCTTTCTCTTTCATTCCCCTCTGACAGGCCTGAGACGAGAGATCTACCCACTGGTTCTCCAGGCATTTTGAACAGGGAAAATTCCTTTCTGTTGCCCACCAGCAGTGTCTACCTTCCTACGGCTCAGGGGGAAGAAATGGGCTGCCAGGAGCTTCTACTAGCTCTGCCTAGTCCTAAAAAAAGGCAATCACTTCGATAGCTTAATGCAAGTAGCAGTAGCATCCAAACACATACAAAAAAAGGTCAATTTATGATTGTCAGTTCCAGTATGGCAACATAGCAACTCTGGAGCCCTGGCATAATTATAGGAACCTCCTTCCCATCATCACCTCTTGCCCACTGTGGTATCACAACTCATTTCAGGCTTTCACTTATCCAAGATAAGTGGTCACCAGAGACACCATTCAGTAAGTGTGGAATATAGTCACCTCCAAGTGCAATTCACCGCAACAAATACTGAAGTTATTCATCTTATTTCTGTTTTCAAGTTCTTTCTGCTTGAAATATTCCCTGCATTTCACTGGGCAGAGTATTTCACAAGGTCAGGTCAAGACTACTTGCCTGCTAGCAAGGGGTGTCTTTTTGGTGACACCAAAATGGTCCTGTTAGTTCTTAATTTAGTAAAATATAGCTATCCTCGTGCTGGTTTTGAGCCCTTGCTTTGGGGATTAGGGTTGGGTCTTATTCACCTGAAACAGAGCAAACATTTTTGTATTGCTGTATGACCTCAGCTGCAGAGATACTGCTGATACTGTTGTGGTTATTGAGTCATTAAGACTACCAAGAAATAACTCTGGTAAGGCCAGACATGAAAATTCGGAGTGAGACACTGCACAAAACTGATGGTCTGTTTGCTGCATTAATTTTGAAATCCAGCTGTGCAAACCTGGTTTGAGAATCCATCAAAAAGTCCCTAAGAAAACACTTTACAAATTAAAGCTCTCTGATGGGTCTAGCTGAGCAATATTTTTCAGCTGAAAAGTATTCTACAGAACAAAGAAAAGTAAGTGCAGTAATGCTATTATCATTGTTGTTGTTATTGTTATTATTATTATTATGCTGCTGTAAAAGCAGAAGATACATAATTCCCTCATGCAGAATATCTTCAGTAGGAAGCCTACAATGTTAAGTTTGTGGGTAGAAGACTATGGAGAGATGGACAGAAACCTGATTTATTGGACAGAGGGATGAGGAGCCCAGTGGAATGCTGCTTTTCCCAGAAGTCTCCCTCTACTTCACTGAGATGTCTTTTTTAATACTCCTTCTTTTTATTCACAGAGATGCAGTTTGAGGCTGATTTTTGGATGCCAAAGGATTATGTTGTGTTGAGTATCAATGGAGGAGGCTAGCAGCAGGGGGGCTGCAGGGGTGGCATTTGTGAGTGGGCTGCCCCGTGCCAGACACAGCCATTCCCATATGGCTCTAGTGGACACACCACTGGCCACAGCTGCGCCCATCTGTGAGGCTGGTGAGGCCTCAATGGCGAAATTTGGAAGGAAGGGAAAAAAACACTGAATGGGCAGAAAGTAAAAAAAGATGGGAAACAGCAATGCAAACACCGAGGTCAGAGAAGGAGATGGAGGTGCTCCAGGCACTGGAGCAGATGTACACACTGCAGCTGATGGACTCCACCCCAGACCAGCTGAAGGAAGATGCAGCCCCTGGAGAGCCCACACTGGAGCAGAAGAAAGATGTGGAAGAAAAGGAGTGGCAGAGAGAAACCACTCTGTACTGATCACAAACACCCTCCTCGGGTCCTTCATTTCCTCACTGAAGGGACTGAGTGTCTATGGTGGTAACAAGGGCAGGAGGAGAGGAGTCTGAAAGGAAAGAGTGAACTTGAGCATGGCAGAAGGATGGGTGTTAGTTTAAAGACTGTCTTTTTGTTTCTCACTACCTGATTCAGTAGGTAAATATTTATTTTAATTAGCAGTGGATTAATTTTAGCTAAGTTGAGTCTGTTTTGCTGCAGCAGTAATTGATAAGTGATCTCCTTGGTTTATGTTGCCCCATGAGCTTTCTTCTTTCTGTTCTTGCTGTTTTCTCCCCACTCCCAGCCCAATGTGGATGTGTGTGAGTGAGTGGCTGGGTGGGAGTTTCATTGTTCACTGTGGCTTTCCCACCACCTACAGCTGTTGCTGTGGAATTAACCTAAGAGACCCCCAAAATACTTTTTGTGAGACAGTGTTAGTGTTTCAACTTTCCTACAGAGGGATTTTTTCTGAGGATGCCTAATTCCTCAGGGAAGACCCTGCAGCAAAGTGAGTGCCTTAGGTCTGTGTTGTAGCAAACTCTTAAGGATAGTAATCACTCTTTGAGAAACACACCAACCCAAGAAAAGGAGTAGTATAAGCTCTCTCTTACTTCTTTCACTTTTAAAAGGTGTTGAAAAGGGGAGAAAAGGCAGTATCAAAGTAATAGAGGGCATAGAATAGAACAAGAAAGGACAGATATGGAAAGAAGAATGAATTGACACGAAAGTGGAAAGGAGGGAACTTCTTGCTGTAGTCTCTGCATTTGAGCAAGAGTAGTGCTGAGTTAAAGGAATGGAAGTTCTGCCAAACTAAGTGGAAAAGGAGAGAGACATCCTTGTTTAAAACTGTCCAAAAATGCTTAAGGGCCAAATGCCAGCCACGGGTAATCATGGCTTTGTGTGGTCCTGTGTAAAGATAAAGAGGGAAGAAGAAAAACATACCCTTTAGGCTGATGTTGGCATTGGAACATATACGTGTAGACTGCCCATGGAAGAAGTTTTTTCAACAATTGTGATGTGTAACCATGAAAGCAATTCAATGGCAGATGGTTCTTCTCGTGAGATCAGTGGGAAGAGACAGCATTCACTGCTTTGAGGGTCAAGCTCATAGAATCATAGAATAGCTCAAGTTGGAAGGGACCCATAAGGATCATCAAGTCCAACTCTCTCCTCCTCACAGGATTACCTAAAACTAAAACATATGTCTGAAGCATCCTCTGGATGCTCTTTGAATTGAGTCCACTGAGGGAAGATCCTTTAACACAATAGTAGCAACAGGGCGGATGCACAAATAATCTCTTTCAAGGTCTGTCCTCCAACAGCCTCCAAGTCCAGATGATAAGGTCCCCTTTGGGATAGCAGCTTTGAGCCCAGACCTGTGCTCCAGAGCCCAGACTGCATGTGCAGAGATTAAAAAGAATGTTAAATACAACCACAAATTTAAATCATTAGCAAAGCTTGGCGAGTATCCCTTGAATGTTGAAATTACAGCTCTCCAAATCAGTTCCTATTAAAGATCCAGTTCCATGCTGTGCAGCAGAAAAGCTCTGAGCATCTGACACGTGAAAGAGGTATGTAGGAAGACAGCAGTGATCTCCCTCTGGTTTGATCCTCTCTGTAACTGTGGGTAGGCTGTAAGGACAAGAAGGAATGCGGCTGCATCTCACTGAATCAGATAATTAAAACAATCAAAACTGCCACAGCCATAAAAGCAGTTCTAGAGAGAGTCTACAGAGATACTCCACAGCATATTAATTTGCAATGACTTGGAAAATCCCTTTGTTGCTACTGAAATCGAGAAAATGTTGCTGTTGCAGGATTTTCACTCATTCAGAGATACTAACAAAGTGAAAAAGAAAACTTCCTGTCAATGTCAAGACAGATTCCCCAAGATTACACAACAATGTCAAATACTCCATGGGATTATCAGCAATGCAGGATCTTCCCCTCTAACATATGGATTGCATGATTCCCTCCAGAGAAGAGGAACACAAAGGCTGGAGATATGTATGAAAACACCATATAACAGTCTCTGCGGCAGCCTCTGATTTCATATTGGTTAGGGCAGTGTTGGCTTCAGCAGTTACTTCAGTGATGAAGAAAACCACTGATCCCTTCCCCCTCACACATAATTCTTTATTTGATGGTTGATATTAGCAATTAAGTGTTTGCAGTCACAGGATTCACCACTGAACTTTGGAGTACAGCATTAGCTGGTAACAATACTGAGATCTTTGATGTAATTTTATTTTAATTGGCCTCTTAACTCATACCAGTGAGAATTGAAAAGGATGGAAAAGACCTCTCAGACCGTTGGGTCCAACTGTTGTCTTTTACTGAAACATTTTTGCTATTCTAGAGGAAGAATATTAATTAATACTGATAGTGCCCATAAAAGAATCAAAATCAGAGGAATATAGACAAAACTCAGGAATATAAGCAAAAAGAGGATGTGATTGCCATATAAAATACAAATCTCAACAATAGCTGCAGTCAACTATCCATGACTTCTAGGAGAGAAATCCTAGGGCAGTGATGTGGATTCAGTGGCTTCAGAAGAGCAGCCTCATCATGAGACATCCTACACTAACTCAGCACCAAAAGCAAATGATAAGAAGACCAGAATTTCTGTAATTCTACTGTACCCCAAAATCATAAGCAACTATCACAAATACCTGTTATCCACAGCTGCTGTTCAGAAATGAAAACTTAGAAGAACCACTGTGCCTGCCTCACAACAGTGGAGTTGGTCATTTACTGGTCATGATACTAGTTTAGTACAGCCAAATGTGCAGTACACTCAAACAAACTTTAGTACAGTCAAACAGACCAGCAGTGTAAGTTGCAGGTTCTATAACCCAGATTCTTCTGGTGAAAAATACTGGGCACATTATATTGGAGCTGGGAGGAGGCCAAAGAGTGTCTTTGCCTCAACTACAGAATTTGTGAAGTGTTGTCAGCAGATTTGTTTCAAGGGATTGGCAGCCTGCTAAGAAGTTAATCTACCCCTTTTGATTTCAATTTAAAAGGCCTCCTCTTGAGAGTGATATGACTAATTGTCCAGAAAGAAAATGACATCACGGCTGAATCCCCACCTCCCTTGCCGTGTGTCCAGCCCCCTCCCGGGACTGTCTCACTACCTGAACATTACCTCTTCTCGACAGTTCCACTCCTCTTACACCACGAAGTGCAATTGAAAGGTCTGTGTCCATCCGACCTGGGAAAGGCAGGATAACCCACTGGGAAGCACTGCTTCCACTGGCAGCACTGTCAGATGGCCAGAGGACAAACCACTTTGTCTGGACCTGCAGGTTTGGAGCATTGTCCTCACGAATCAGAGCAGCTTCACCTGCATGGCCTGGGAGGTGCCTCTGCATCCCAGAGATTCAAGCAAAGTAAGGGCAAAGGACAAAAAAAGTCACAGACGTGGTTAATTTGGGAGCAAATTTAATTAATGAATTCCACACAACTGTAACTACAGTTAATACCAGCACCAAAGCCTTGTAATGGCTTTGTTTGCTAGAGAGATCTGCAAACCACCTGCACTCTGAGCTGGAGCCTTCTCCTTGCTTACCCTGCTCAAAAATTAATGTCTTTCTATTGCAAAAGGCAAAACAATTGTTTGAAAGATAACTGTTTTTTCTAAATTTGTACTTGTAAAACGTAATATATGGATGCTTCAATTATCTGACATAATGGCTTTTTTGCGAACAAACTCAGAAACTTTCCCTCCTCCAATATCTGGATAGAAATATTTAAACATATAGCAGGAAAATAAACAAGGAAAGAGAAATAAAGTAAATCTCAATGACTCGAGATATTTTCTAACATCAGTTTTTGAAAAGAAAAAATACTTTCCTTTGACACCATTGGCATTTTAACTTTAGGTCTTAGGATATTTCATAAGAAGTAAGGTCACTCCTGATCTGCTTCTACAGCTCACTCCTGTACAATAACCACAGGATTTCCCTACTAAATGACTACTATTTGTAATACTAACCTTGAAAACAAACAAAGAAAAAATTCAAAGTCTGTAAGTTTGTTATAAATATTTCACAGTATTGAAAATTAGCATAACTAAATGCTTTATATAACTTCTTAACAAGAACATTCGGTCTGAGTCCACAACTCTTGGCTATAACCAAAGTGATTTAAATTAGAACAAGTATGTATTAAAAATGATTTATTTTTTCTTGTTAAAAAAGGAAATGATGCTTTCTATAAACAAAAGAACGTGATTTTCTGGACACAGATCCAAGTTACAGTGCAGAGAGCTCAGAAAGCTTCAAATAAAATTGGCATTTGTTTAAAAGGATGATTTAACAAGTTGATTGCATGAGGGTCAATCAGCCCATACAGTCTGGCAATTCTAGAAACATCAGTGTAAAAAACCCTGCTTCTTTTGCTTTCTGCTATACAGTGTCACACAATCACATGACTGAAAATGTCGTCTGCAGCGATGGCAGACACGGATGACACAGCCTGGTTGCACTGTCCCCACTGATTGCCGTGTGTCCAGCGAGAGGTGCCGCACCCTTGGGTGCCACCCTCAGCAGCTGTGTCACATGTGAGAGCTGCGTCTGCCTCGCGCGCCCAGCGACACACGCAGCCGCGGCTCCCTGGCCTTGTAGTGCTCGTTGAAGTCCAGTCTAAAGCTCAGGAACCGAAGGCTCTCGTCAGAACTGGTTGTCAGCATTTGGATCTTCCAATGCCTGCCATGAACATCAGAGTCTCCAGTGCAAGCAGCTTGGTCCTTTAAAGCGTGCTCCCCTCTGCCACTGCCTCGGGACAGCATTCAGGATCCAACCTGTGCCAACAGGAGACCTCTCCTTGAGTCCATGTTGCAGGTCCAACGCCATCCAGGCCAGCATTAGAGCACTGCTGGCTTCACACACACCCATCTGGTGTGGGCTGTACAGCAGCACGTGGCACCCCGGAACAGGAGAGACTCTGCCCATCTGCCCCAGCCAGCTTCTAGCCATTTCAAGCAAAACCTAACTACAGTCTAATTATTGCTAGAAGCTGTCCTAAAATTTGACCCAAGATTTCCCAGGGAGGGAGACATGCAACATTTTAACCCACCCAGCAAATTTCTTACGTATTTAAAACCCCCGTGCCAAAGGCTAGGATCACCACAGCCTCCAGAAAGGGTGACCAGTATTTTTCACTCGGAGACACTGTTACCTTTTCCATTAGACCTCAACATGAAGCAGTGAGCTCCTTGTGACAATGCAGCTGTTCATTCAGTGAGGCCATAGCTTAGCCAGATGACAAGTGGAATTCTTAATGATGGAAAAAACTACAGTATAATTAAAAATACATGGCTGATACAAGTCACAAGACAAGTCACCTTGTCTTGAAAAAAACATAGTCTATGAACAGCACACATTATTATTTTGTCTGCACTTTGAATCAGAATTCATAATTCATACAGAAACCAAAGTATCCCAGATTATCAGGCCACAGCTGAAAATGCATCATTTGCAATTCTCCGCTGTCCTCTAAAGGCTGCTTCAGGAATTTCAGTCTCTGAGTTTGAAAAGCAAAGTGCTTCTGCTCTGTATCCATGTACTAGAGCACAGGTCAGTGGGTCCAAGAAATGTGAGAGGTTCATGAAGAGCTTCAGCTGGAGCTCTGCAAGTCACTGCAAAATATTGGTCTGACCTGGGACACACAGTGACCATGTCTGTGACACATGTGACACTGCACTGTCAGCATCACTGACTCTGGCAAGGTATGGGATCAGCAGGATTTCTATTCTTCTGCATCCTGATACAGTTAATTCTGCTGGTGAGGTTTGGGACTCCCTCAGCATGGCCAGGTGCCTGCTACAAGTAATAATGTGCATCCAAATCAGCTTGCCAAAACTGAACCAAAAAATTTGGTCTTGTTTGGTACCTTGCTACCAGAGTTCTTTATAAATAAAGGAGAAAGGACAAGCTTAAAACAAGCCTGCAGTTATACAACTGCCCATTAAGAAACCCTCTAGTTTAAGCCACAAGCAGCTGTAAACTTCTTCTACACAGCTATTTCTTCTGAGTCACTTATAGTGACTCAAGGAAGTGGTAACATTTATCATTTTATTTTGCTTCCTGGCTACCATCCAATTACTCTTTTTTGTAATTATTTCCATTCTGCTATTAATGTCTGTTTCAATCTTTTCATTTGAAGGAGCTTTCCTTAGATTTCCAGAACATTTTCCCTGTGAAATACTGGAACCTGTGCACATATTCTAACTCTGGGATAAGTCTGGATCTGATTCTGGTTTTGTATTAAACTTTAGTTGTGTTAATAAAGTTGCAATGAGTGGAAATTATTCTTTTCTCATTTATCAAATACCACTTTCACCCCACATTTTATGTTCTCTTTATGCTTTCTGTTCACCACTAAATGGTGCAATTTCACTTCTCTCTATCTGATGGTTCAGTTGCTTGTTTTCTAGAGAATTTTAGTTTTTTCCTTTTTTACCCATCATAATATACTGCAGATCTTATTTTTACTCACCAGGTTGTTAAAGAAAAGCTCCCATTTGCCTTTTTAATTACTGTTACAGGCCTGTCTATAATTTCCCTCTGTTTCTTTAAGCTCTTCAGCACAGTTCAACAAAAACAAGAGGACAAACTCAATACAAATATCCGCTTTTAAGGAGTGAATGCAGTATCTTGTTAGAAAGAAAGGCAGAAGACTGTGCTCTTTGCCTCCCTCTTGGTAATATTTGGAAAAACTTTAAAAGGTGATGAAGTGACCTTGAGCACCTTTGGGAATGTTCCCATTGTAGAAGTGAGAGGCATCCTAGATGCCTAATTACCTTGTTCTTGGGGCAGGTAACTCAAATGCAATTCATTTCCATTTTCTGTGGCACTGGAAGAATTCATACATGGGGTAATCACCTTGTGACAGCTTTTTCCTATCATATCTTTTAATATTCAGATTGATGGTAATAATCACTCCAATTGCATTCTCTATACCCAAATGTTTAGCTAACTTAATTGCAGTTCTGATAACTTCTGAAGGAAAACATTTAACATAATTTGCTCCACAAAGAGCTAAAGTAAATTAACTGCGCAGTGATAGAAATTTCACCTCCTACACTCGTCAGCTTTTTCTTGGTATGTTTTTTTTTCTCTACTATTTCCTGAGCATTTCTTTGGCCACCATGTGATGCCTTTCAGGATTCCTGCGCTCTTTGCTGCCTTTCTCTCCTTTCGTGAATGAATATCCATCGCTTTGTTTTCTTAAACTCTCCTGACCTCTGTGTTATCTCTGACCCCATACACCTCTGGTCAGCTTTGGCTTTTCACCTGCCCTTGAGTTTCTATTTCCACTCATACAGCACTCAGGATTTAGTCCAATGATGTTATGAAAGAATGTACAATATTGGGTAGTCAAAGTGTACTGGCAAAAAAGCTAACTTTGGAACAAAAAGAAAGAAAATAAATACTGGCTGAGGTACCTTTGCTGCTCTCCTGGTAAAAGACAGTAAGCACCAAGTTAGTCCTTATGAGTGATTCTCACACCTTAAAGACCAAGCTAACAAAAATAGTTAAAATATTCTATCAGGGAGCCTGTTACTTCAGGGAGTCTGAGTGGTTCATGCCTTAAATTCATAGAATTCCTTGTCAACATAAAAATAACATGCTTTCATTTATTTTAAAATTGTGGTTCAGCAAGCCCTCAGAATGATATATGACTTGCTAAATCAATGGCAGAAGAAACTTTTCACTATGAACAACTGCAGATTAAGAAAGAGAGTATTTTACTTGTAATTGTTTATTGTTATCCTTGGTATTGTAAGTAATTTTGTTTTGTTAAATAGGGTAGAGCAAGCAATGGTTACAATGCCCTTGTAGAAACCAGACAGAATTATTTCCTCTGACTTCGGAAACAGCAGGTTCTTGTATCTGTCCCTGCTCTACTTGCCAATATTTGCACATCTCTTGTAGCTCTCCCAACTCTTTTTCCTCTCTCCAGTTGACTCTCTCCTCTTATTAGTGGCTAAAGCAGCATTTTAGGTTTCAAGTAATCAAAAGATTTTCAAAATTAATGAGGCACTTTGGAAAAGTCCCTGAGCGCCCTTATGTGAGTATGAAATACATTCTGTCATCTCTGAGGCTGCTCATTCAGGTGAAAATTGAAATGAGTACAAATGTACACACCCACAGCTTGTTTCTAAGGCCAGCATTAGGAAACATTCATGCAAGATCACAGACAGCTCCAATCTTTAAGCCTAGAAGTTTTAAATAAAGCTTCAATGTTCTGTCCAAATACCTCCCTTTTTTCCAATCATTTATTACCCTTCAACTCACAGTGTGTTTAAATAGTTACATATGTACTTAAAGAGTGTCCTCAATCCTGAAAGTCGCTGTTAGATGTAGCATACTGGAAGTTATAGCTTCACACTGACCAAAGATAATCAGCCATTCTTGATAGGAATGCTATTTAAAAGGTTGAAAAAGTTCTTGTCCAAAACATGAACATCTTACCTATGTGACAGGAGGAAGATAAAATCCTTCCAGAACTAATTTTAACAAAACAAATCTTGTAGATTCAGGCTTTTTAAATAAATAGTATGCTCCTGTGTAAGGCTGAGAGACCTTGGCATTTATTCACCACATCTGGTATAAGAGGAGAAAATACACAGGGCCTTGACCAAATAAAATCACTTAAATAAAACTGGATTATGATTATATTCTGTCCTTGATCTCCTACCCTAAGCTTATAACTAATTCACTGGAAAATACATTATATCATGAGCTTCTGCATGTCCTAGTGGCTGCTTCTAAAATACTAAACTGCATCACACTGGACCCTGGTACAGTCGAGCTATTGGAATTTACAGAGGCAGATAAAACTTTCAGGGGTTGTTTTTTAACTTTTTCTTCTTCAGTTCATATTGGTTAAGATATTATTTCGTTTCAGTTACCAGAACAATATCCCATGTAGTTTAAAAGAATAAATGTTTTCCAGCTCTTTTCCTTTTAAAGTATTTGTGATAGTGGTAGTACCACATGGTACCCTTCACCCAGAAGAGTGTTGCATATTGTATGACATCCTAAGTCGGGTGACAGTTTTATTCTCAGTTTCTGCATTTCTACTTTTCCTGCAGTTTCTCCAAAATTTCTTTAGGCCATGGCAAACCTGAAAAGGAAGGGGCTGAGCATGCAGGCTCAGTTAGCAATGGCCCTGGGACAGGATACAGTGAGGAGAAGCTGGGCTTGTTCCAGCCTGGAAACATGGCTGGAGACATAGACCCACGGCTCTATTTGTATTTTCAGACACTAACTCTAAGAGAAAAACACTGAAATTACTAGCCAGAAGCATGCATTAAAAATAAAAAACAGCCTTGTATAGTAAATGTGTTAAAGAATTATTCTTTAACATTGACTGTAGTATACAACTTCAGTGTTGAAAAATAAAGAGGTAAAAACCCTCAATGTTTCTCCTCAGAAACGTACCTAAATGGTGCTGCTGCCACCCACTACAAGGAAAGCCACTTGTGCAGTCACAGCAGCAGGAGCCTGCCACTATGTGCATTTATTGTAGAATTCAATATTGGTCTTTGGGCACAAATGAAATATAAGATCATTTCTCTCCCACTTCTGTTAGGAATTGTTGGATCCATTAGTCCAAAAGAGGTGAGGTTGTCACAAGAAAACCCATACAGGTTGAAATAAACATAACAGCTGCCAGGTTAGAGGATAAGAGACTGGTGTCCACCCACAAAGGAGCATGAGGACAATGGCAGGTCCCCACCGGTCCCCTCAGCCTGGCAGACAAAGCAACTCCTGCAGCAGTGAAGACTTTTCCCACATCAACAGCTTGCTGTAGAATCACCTCAAAATGATCATTCAGAGCATGGCCACTACTGTGGGTTTCCTGGGTACTGCTGGATTCATTTTAGGAGCAAAGAGAATTTAACCTTCCTCTGGAACTTGTCCTCTAGTTCCAACATTGGTGCTGCCTCTCTGGCCTCTGACTTGTCTAATGATGTGATCATGCAACACACATCTCTCAACCCAATGACCAAAAGAGTGCCTGTGTAGCTAATTTTTTTCTAAGTTTTGGTCAAAACACAATCAAATAATCTTTGCTGTTCTTCCAGACTTTACAATATGCTCCCACCACACTGGCAAAAATTGAGTTACTCCTGCCTGTCAAATGATCCATGACCTTGTAATGCTCACCGAGTTCCACCGGCTTCGAGTCCATCCTTGCTCACAGCTGACATGCCGCCTGCACATGACACCCCGTGACAGTACCCACACCAGCAGGGCACAGGGTTAAAAGCCTTACATGTTTTAACAAAAGCAAGGATTCTGATGCCTGCACAACAGGAATCCTGGTGTCCAGAGAGCAAACCAGCTAGTCCAGGGCTGCGAGTCAGCAGATGGTCCCCATCTGAGCTCACTGCCATGAAGACTTATGGCAGCCTTACCTGCATGGCCTGGCAGGTGCCTCTGTCTCTCAAGGGTTCAAGAAGAGTAAGGGCAAAAGGCAAAAAAGGCCACAGATCTGGTTGATCTGAGGGTAATTGTTAATTAATGAAGAGCATAAAACTCTCAGTGCAGGTAAGACTAGTACCAGAATTCTGCAATGGGAAGGGATCTGTAAATCAATATGCTTCTAACTGGAAGCTTCTCCTTTCTTAACCTGTGAAAAAATCATAAACTCTCAATTACAAAAAGCAACACACTTGGAAAGATAAATGTGTTTTTATTTTTCAAAGCTTGCACTTGTGGAACATCATAAATGACCTGATATAATGACAACTTTGCAAAAGAAGAAACCCCTCTCCCCAACATCTGGACAGCAATATATAAATATTTACAATGAGAAAATAGGAAAGAGAAGAGAATGAAGTCAACATTAGCCAAGTCAGTTTGTTTCTACATATCTGATTTTGAACATTAAGAATTCAAGCTTAACCAACACTTCCTCAGTACTGAGGCTTTCACCTCAATTTTAGATCTTATGTGCAACAGATACACACCTGACTCTGCTTCTATAGTTTGCTCCTGTACAGTAACCATAGAATTTCCCCACTAAATTTTTATTCCAGGTTTTAAACTTTGAAAACAACAAAAAAATTAAATTTAAGTTTATGTTTCCTGATACAAAGTTTCTCGCACAGTCAAACACATCACAACACTGAAAATCAGCATAACGAAATGCTGTATAGCTTCTTAACACGGACAATAGGTCTAGGTCCTGATCTGTTGGCTTTAACAAAAGCTCTCTTCAAATAGAACAAGTACATATAGAAAAAATAACCTTCTTATTTTCTTGTTAAAAAAGGAAATGGTGCTTTCTATAAACAAAAGAATATGTGATTTTCTGGACACAGATCCAAGTTACAGTGCAGAGAGCTCAGAAAGCTTCAAATAAAATTGGCATTTGTTTAAAAGGATGATTTAACAAGTTGATTGCATGAGGGTCAATCAGCCCATACAGTCTGGCAATTCTAGAAACATCAGTGTAAAAAACCCTGCTTCTTTTGCTTTCTGCTATACAGTGTCACACAATCACATGACTGAAAATGTCGTCTGCAGCGATGGCAGACACGGATGACACAGCCTGGTTGCACTGTCCCCACTGATTGCCGTGTGTCCAGCGAGAGGTGCCGCACCCTTGGGTGCCACCCTCAGCAGCTGTGTCACATGTGAGAGCTGCGTCTGCCTCGCGCGCCCAGCGACACACGCAGCCGCGGCTCCCTGGCCTTGTAGTGCTCGTTGAAGTCCAGTCTAAAGCTCAGGAACCGAAGGCTCTCGTCAGAACTGGTTGTCAGCAGGACCAAGAACTGCTGGACGATTCCCTGAAGGGGAAAGAAAAACCCAAGAGACAGCTAAGAAAACACCCATGTGTTTTGCACAGGAATGCCAGGTGGTGCAGAGACCTGGCAGAGAATCTGGGAAAAGGCAAGCCGAAAGGTTCATATCCAACAGTTAACAACTCAGTTATGCTGGATTCATTCTTTCTGTAAAAACCCAGAGGTTCATTTTTATCTTCCAAGTATCTGCCATGCATGCCAGAATCTCCAGGGCAAACAGCTTGGTTTTTTAAAGCGTGCTCCCTGCTCCCTATGCCCTGCTGGCACACTCCATCTGTCTGAAGGCTCTCAAGCTGCAGAGCAGCTGCCTCTGTGAGCCACTGCCTTTGGACAGCATTCAGGATCCAACCTGTGCCAACAGGAGACCTCTCCTTGAGTCCATGTTGCAGGTCCAACGCCATCCAGGCCAGCATTAGAGCACTGCTTGCTTCAAACATACCCATTAGATGTGGGTTGTACAGCAGCACGTGGCACCCCAGAACAGCAAAGCATGTGCCCAGGAGGGCAGTCAGTGCTGCAGACCCAACTAGACTGTGCGTTCGGAGTGATTTGATGGGGGATTTGCACTTGGCACGTGGGAGGCACACCTCCACATCCCATCTTCCCTTTTGGCTCTAGCCACGCCACTGCAAGAGTCCCGCAGCATACAGGAAAGGAGAGGAGTTTGGGAGGATGGGAAGACTCACTTGAAGAACTCATTCTTAATCTCCACTAAATATTAACACGAACACACCCATAACTAGAGCACTTCATTACTTCCAAAGACAACCAAGGCTGGCCAGGTAAATCCTGTTTGGAAAATCCATAGTAGGGCTCAGCATAAATATAGTCCAAGCAGGCAAAACCTACACTGCCAACTTGTAGAGCACATAAAACCACAATTTATTTACAACCTACACTTAAAGACTTAGGCTCATTTTTCTGGGGAATGGTAGCTTTAGCATCAGATACAACAAATTAAAACAAAGCCAGAATAAATTACTTATAGAAGATAGCCTGCACATGTTCCCCTAAACATCTTATCCACTGCACACCCCAGTGAACTTAAAATTAAGTGTTAGGCCCTTAATAAGAAACTTTCTGCAGTCTTTAATAGCAATAACTTGCAGACAGTGAGGAAAAAACAGAATGCAGAAGGAATTCTATCTTTTCCCCCCTCAGACTACACCAAAAGATAGCTATTACTTTCACTACTGGAGGAAGGAGACGACTTACATGAAATTACTCTTCTCCTTTGTCAGGGAACATAAATGATCACAAAACCTTTGACTACTAAGGAACAGCAAACACAGGCTTATAAGTAGAGAAGGAAAAAACAAAGACCTAGATCCACGAACTGCACACACATGAATACAGAAGTTACACCTACTTAATATTTGAAATTCATTTCTACATAAAGCTCAGCGTATTTTAGAAAAATATAATTAAAGAGGCACCTGGTAAAAGTGAGTGAGTATTCGTAGCTGTGAGCACATTTTAGGTATTAAGTCTTGAAATCCTTTTATCCTCTTGTTCTCTTCTTCCTCTTCTGATGCAGTTACACCCCACTTTCCCTACACAGAAACCAAACAAGAGGTGAAGCATCATATGAGTCAAGTTGCTAACTGGGCCACCCTCTGCCCAGCTACATCAAGTTTCTAAAAACCAGCCACTGCCATAGAAAGAAACACAGAGCCTCCAGTATGGAAACATCAGACCTCCCTTGGTGGTTGTACAGCACATGAAAGAAATAAGAGGTTAGCAAAGCAGGCAAGTCTCACACCAACACTGCATGTCACAGTCTTGCAGCAGGGAGGCAGACATGCAGCTATGGCATTTTTTGCAAAAGGGTTCCATTTACTTCATCTAAAAGAGCCCTATATTTCTCATCCTCCAAAGGCCTCTAGAGAAATAAACTCAGATTTTGGGCAAGACAGGAATCAAAAAAACCACTCAGCAATTTTGCTTGAAGTCACTAGCAACTCTGATGACTTTTACATCTGTTCCAACTAAATTTTTCATTTTTGCTGTACTTCTACATGATATCTAAAATCCTCTATATATCAAAAGCTTCAACTCATTTCCACATTCTAGTAATACCCTTATTGCACACCTCAAGCTCACGCTGTTTTTTTCTCTCTTCAAATTGCAACCTCAGCTGCAGCTCCTCCAGAGCAGCTCTATACATTGCATCTTGGGCATTCTGGAGCTCAATGATCTGGTCAAAAACTGCTCGAAGCTGGTTGAGAAGTACCTGTGAGACAGTCAACAAAATAATTAAACAGCTGCACAGCACAAGAGTTTTAGGTCACCACCTTTCTCCAGAACAGGAGTAAATGAAAAAAAAATTTTTTTACACAGCTGAAGAGACTGTTTTGCAAAGCCCTAAGGCAGTTGTTGCATGATCACACAGCTTCTTAGGACAAAAAACAACTGGCCCACACTACAGCAAGGTTAATTACCAACATGTGTCACTATGCCTGGACAGAAGGTACAGAACCTACCATTATAAAATCTTTTATCAGAGGAATAAAAATTACTTTTCCCTTTGCTCCTGCAATGTTAAAGAAGGAAGTTCCTAACATATATGCCAAGATCATAAAGTTACAATTTGATGCAAAGGAGAAGACTTACCCTGGAATCACTATCCAGCAAGCACCGAGCTATGATTGTGTCCAGAAAAACTTCATGAGCTGCAATGATGTGATCCAAGTCCTGTGCTTGTTGGACCTTGTTCCAGAGTTCATCCCATGAACATTCAAGCACCTGGAGCAATGATACAGGATTGGGCCATTTTGATTTGCTAGGTGACAAGCTCTTTGAAACTTAAGACACACAACATATACGGAATATTAGAAGTGCTTCATTTTCTAAGTAACTAATTGGGTGAGTAGAATATACCTCAAATGTAATGTAATACTGCATTTGATGAATGAAATGGACCATTTCTGATGCCAGAACGTGACACTGATGCAGCACCCCAGAAAGCTCTGTAAAAAATCCAAAGAGATGGCATGTTAAAGACTGCAAGGACAAGCACGGCCAACAAATCAGCTTGGTATACTTTTTTCACCAAATTGAATACTTTGTAACACAGCCCCTAATCTTAGATAGTAGCAGCAGTGACCTTCTGAGGCCAGGTGTCCTCTCCCACCCACCAAAAGTTCTTAATTATAAAACAATAAACTTTTAAGTATTACTATGACATAAAGAAGTGTAACTCTCAATAGTTATTTTTTAATGAAAGAAAGGTAGATAGATTAAAGAAAATTTCAAGAATGGGCCAGTATGGATGCTCACAAATATGACTATATTCTCTAGCTAAGAAATAGGATCAAAAAGTCCCAGTCCATGAAATATACACCAGAGCCATGACATTTCAGAGCTTTCCTATTTCTTCTCAAATATCTTTCTCTTCTTAGCCTCTTCTGTTCTTAGCTAAACAAAAGCAAAGGGAATAAGTGAAGGTAAAACTAGTAATTTCAGAACTGTGCATGTATGAGACTTAATAGTTAACAGACAGCACAAGGAAGAGGGAGACATGGGGTACAAATAGGAAGGCATCAAGGAAGATGAATACAAAGGGATGGAAGAGTTACAGTCTCACAACTGGGCCAGCATAAAGATACTTATATTAGGGCAACTTTCTAAGAAAGGGACCAAGGATGAAGTTAAAAAACAAATAGGAAACTTCCACTTACAATAATCTTATTTTACCTTCATCACCACCATTACCTAGCATTAAACCAGCCAGTCAAGAGGAGCAACAAAATACAAAATTAATCTGTACATCATTCATCAGACATTTTTTTCCCCTCTTAACACACAGTTTAAAATAAGATGCAGTCATCTAAATCCATTTTACAAGCATGCCATCCATCTGGACACCTCTCACCTGGCATACTTTTCAGAAGCTTTGCATTGCACATGTGTCCTTTCCATATATCAGTAAGAATATACTCCATTCTCTTCGCTCTCCAAAGGAAATTAAATACTCTTAGATAGTGGCTCATGCACTCACGTGTAAATACCTAGAGAAGAAAAGAATATATCAGTACAAATTAATAGACATACCGTATGTCCTGAAGTACCAAGAACCTCTTCAGAGTCCATCTTACCTGATCCATGCAGTTTATTGCTAAATATGGTAAAAAAAAAAAAATTTTTCTTGGAACTCCCAGAGCCTTTGGAAAGATTCTCCCTTGAGGGCTGAACAGTTACCTAGCATTCAAGTAGGCAGAGGGCACTGCTGGAAATGTAAGAAGGGGTGAACATAAAGCCTAAGCCACTTTTAAAGCTACACATGAAAATTCTTTCTGCTGGTCAGACTCACAGTTTGTCCTGCTTAAAAAAAAAGTTCTTTACAAGTTCTTTATAGAGGCTAAATACATGCTAATAAACAGTGCAACTACCTATCAAATGCCATTTAGAGAGCATAAGTAAGTTCTCCACAAATACGTTCTTCAGTTCCTTGTAATTTTTCCCAAATTAATATCTACAGACTAATAATTATCAAAGAATAGGAGCACTCAATTTATTAAGTACTTGCTAAAACTACTGGAACAAATGAATTACTAATTTTCAGTAATGATTGTTTTAAATGTACCTTTTCAGCAGTCACAGTTAACTGGTAAAAATTGAGATTTCTGCCTAACTGTTGATACAGTGGGTACATCCTAGATGCAAAAAATAATATCTCTGATCTCACACTTCAATTAAAGACCACTTAGCGATTTAATTCAGCACCCAAGACACATTCAGAACCAGCAGTGTATGACATTACCGTTGCTATTGGCCCATCAACATGATAGTCCAGGCTGAAGACATCCCATCCAGTGTCCCCAGGAGATACCTGTATTAAAAAGATATCATACTGTCAGCGTATAATCAGAGCATACTAATGCTGAAGACCAACCCTTGCTTACTCTTTCATTCGGAAAGGCCTATGAGCAAACAAGCATCCACATCAACAAGAGATACAAGAGTTTCTTGTTGAAAGTAGCAGATTAAGCAAAAATTAACCAAACCCTGAGATACAAGGGTGAGACTCATCTCACACAAATATTGATGTTTGTAATGTCAGTGTTTCTCCACTGAACACAGTAAAGGAAAATAAAGGTAAGAAAAAAATTCTTTGGCATCTGAGACAGCCTTACTTCAGATGCTATAGCACATCGCTGAAGTCTCACCTCTGGGAATGAAGCTTTCAAATTAACTCAAGTTTCTTACCACAGGTCTCTTCCATGAAACGTGCTTTCATTGCTTCTCTTTTTTAACTAAAGGCAAGAAGATACGCACCCCAACTGGCCCCTTCCTGCCCCAATTCTTATAAGAGCAACAGCAGTAAGAGCTGTTTGGAGAACCTCAAATCAGGGCCACCAGCATAAATTTCTGCTAGGCCCCAAATACTTAACCTTGTATTGTCAATGGCTGCAAACGCACATCTTGAAATACAAAGAGACAATAGACAGGGAAAGGGAAAATAAGACTTATTTAAATGACCTTTATATTATCCAAAGTAAACTTCAGTGGTAAGGAAGGGGAGAAATGTACTCATATACACATTCGAAATAGATGTCTGCATGTATACACACACACAAAGGCATGTTTCAGGTCAGAGTCACCATGGATGCAACAGACCTCCAGAAGTCGAACATCCAATCGCTTGAGAATCTCAGGATTATCGAACTGGGCATTCGTTGCCCTCACCGCTGTTTCCAGGATTCCAGTTAGATTATGCTGATATAAGGTTGTAGCTGGTCGTGCAAGCTCTGGCCTGGTGGTTATGAAACAGTCATAACACATTACTGAAATACTTTGCAGCAGCAATTCAGTAGTAACTGCAGCACACAGCAAAACCCTTTTCTAAGAGACATTCAGAACTTCTCGTATTACTCTTTCAGTCTTTATAATGAAGAAGATCAGTGAGCAAAATATTTGCACAGAGTATGAGCACAATATATACAGTTATACTCCTGAACATTAGCATGAGGAGTAACTTAATCCTCATTTAATGCCAGTAATTTGAAGTTACCAGGATTGCTAGTTTAGCTAGCCTGTAATTTGAGTTGCATTCATATCTAAAATGAGGCAGATTACATCATTAGCACATCAAACCAATAACTTCACTCCAGTTTTGACAAACTTACTGATAGCCATCTCGCAGGCTCAGAAGTGCTGGCAGAAACACAGAAACCCACCCTGTCTACATAACTTCAACTTTCCAAAGAGTTGCAACATGCAAATCTTGTACTACCTCTCTCTCCCCCTCAGGATCAGTACTGGCAAGCCTCTCACTCCTTCTGCCTCAAATGTAATACTGACTCCACAAACCAACCTCATTCTGCTTCACATTAAAAAGCGTGATCATGCACAAACTGCCAGCAGACAATGTTCATTTTGACTTACAAACAAGTTAATGAAAGCTCTATTACAAAGCTTTACTTCTAGACCAAAGAAAAGCTTTGCAAACAACACTTCTGACTGACTAAGTTTCATCAGTAGCACCACCATGTAAAAATGAGCTTGCAAATACATTTTAAGAACTGGAATCAGCAGTCGTGGGTGCACCTGAGTGCTTAAAACAGAAGCTGGTGAGGAATCAACTAGATTTTTAAAATTGCATTGAGGGGTTTTGACACGTTTTGGACCAAACACCTCCAAAATACAGAGGCCTAACAATCCCAGCAGCGCTAACCAGTGGCATCAAGAGTAGCAGAACTTTTCTGCTTAAACTTGCTGACAGAAGCAAGAGAAGTGCCAACACCCTCGAGGCTGTCACAGGGCTGGCATAAAGACATCGACATTAGTGCAACTTTTCAAGACTTTGTGAAATGGTACTGTATGTACGTCTTATCAAAAAGGAAGAACAAATTAAGCCTCAGGGTCAAAGATATTAAACCTAAAATAGAATTTAACAAGTTATTACTCAAAGGTTTAATTGAACAAGGTACTTAGAGGGTCTTCTTCAAAAAGCAAAAAAGTTTTCAGTGCTGACTCATGCACAGAATCATCAGAAATTCAACATAATTACCCTTCCTATTATCTTACTTGAGCAAGTCCATTAAATGCCTGATAAAGTCTCCTTGACCAAGTAACAAGTAGCGCCTCATGGCCTGCATGTGTTCCAGCAAATTGTACTTCTTATTGAGAACATCCAGCAGGTATTTGCTGGTTTCAAAATAAGCGGCATCAATTTTCTCTTGAAATGCGTTTTCCAGATCTGTGAACAAATCAGCAGCTAAAAGAAAATAAAAATTAAAATTAAATTAGTAGTTTTCCAAAACTGAGGCAAACAAGCTTTGGAGTTGAAACACACAAACAGAAAAACTGCCATTTCTTCTGATCCACTCTGCTATACATTTGCCATAGCCAAAGCGAATGCAAGTCTAAAGCGGCCTATGCTTCAACAATATTACCTTTAATCTGTGCCCAGTTTGTACTTTCCAGTAGAAGCCCATATTATGTCACTTTTACACAGGAAGTTGGGGATTTTTAAGCTTGCTGAAATATTGCAGTCTACAAATTAAATAATTTATGGAGATCTAAAAGCTCAGAGTTAGGAAAAACCTTTGCTGGGGGAATCTAAATCAGAAGGGACTTCTAAGGGTGTGGGGAAAAATAAATCAAAGAATGAGAATGTTAAAAAACTCAGAAGAGTTTCTATATATAAGAGAACGAGAGAAAAGGGAATATGCTTGAGTTACCTGAGGGACAGCCAGCAACCTGATATTTTCTCTCCATCTTTAATGCATGGCAATTTGGGGACAGAAAGCAGGAAGCAGGAGAAAGTAGTAAGAAGCTTATTTCACTGTTTAATACAACTATAAGCTTATTGAGAAAGGGACTCAGGTAAAGCTGTTAAGAGATAGCAAGAACTGTGGCCTCTTCAGGCAACATGGAGCAATACTCCAAATACTGGATTGCCAACCATCATAAAATTCAGACCTCCTTCAGCATTAAAGGATACACTCCCACTTTAATTACTCAATTAATAAAATGCTTACAAATTGAAGAAATAAGCAGTGGCTCTAATAAAGAAGTCACTCTTTAAAAAGGGAAAAATCAATGTCTGGTTCACTGACATTCCCTGAAGTTTCCTAACTATCATTCAGTAACCAGTGAAACTCTCCATAACACACAAAAAGTGCAAGAGATGTCAGAGATAACACTTTTATAATACATTGCTGTGTTTAAAATCCCTACACTAGAGACATACTACCTGGGCAAATAACCCACATCAACCTTTGGGATGTGAAAATTAATACAGCCTGCAGTAAGTGCAAGTGTCTTTCCTCAAGACGCTGTGAGCCTTACAGGCAAAACAAGAGAGGGAACAAGCCAATCCAGAGAGAGTTACCAGCCCGTATCTTCAGCCACTAGACATGGAGGTTGGGCCTAGCACTGGCTCAAGGCACAGGCAAAGCCAGCAGGCAACTCTCTGGTTTGTCTATGGCCAGCCCACCGTGTCAGGCATGCTGGTCCTGTCTCCACTTACACAGGGGTGAGCGTGTCTAAGGCAGTACCTCTGAGATACACAGACCAGTCTCAACTTCTTACTGTCTCAAGCAGACAAAGCAGCCTTTCCCCTCTCCTTAGTACTGATCCTCTTGCCTTGAAGGAAGTGACCTGGCCACAGCCCTTCATCTCAGACTGGAAAGTTCAATTTTACATATTTACCTGTAATGCACCACCTCTGCATAGACACACACTCCCAGCACAGGCAAAACGCAGCATTCCTGTTTGACATGCAAAACTGCTAAAAAGGTTGTTTGTATCAACAAACAAGAGGCCTAGGCACAAGTGTTGAAAACTGTGCAAAATTATCTCAGAACACTGAAAAGCCAGAAATGGATAAAGAAAGGGTCAGACTAAAAGCACTGATAGGCATGTCCATAAGCTGCTACCGAATGTAGTGTCATTCCTGGTCCAGAAGTCCCCAAACTATGGACAGCTACATGTTGGGGCTGAGATCACTTGATCTGCTTTTTTTACTGTTCCTCTCCCCCAAATGCTGTAATTCCCTGCCAGGCAAGATGACCAACTTTTACACAGTTATGTCAGACTTAGTTCAGATGTTCAGACAGTTTTCTACACCATGATTACTTCAGCATCAAAAGGAAACTGAGGAAACATGATAGTTAAGGTTCCAAAGCAAATGAAAGAAATAAATAACACAGTCAAATCCATGAAATGTTGTGATTTAAAATGAGAAAAAGCATCCAGGCTGACATACTAGCTTTCCATGACCTTAATAATAAGTAATTATCTAGAGGGACTTTCAGGATATTGTCAGATGGCACAAACAAGCATGAAAGGAAGCATTTCCAACATCCCTGACAGAGAATGTGCTTTCAGGATTAAATGGGTAAAATGCCCTAAACACAAATGCAGTTTCATGCAGAATTAAAGCAATGCAATACCAGGAGGTATTTAGGCTGCCAACCATAAGCTCGGCATGCCTTCAGCACACTGCAGATAGAGTAACATTATTTCTAAAACTAGCTTCTGTCTCAAACAGTTATTCTCAGCACTTAAGATAATGTAGGTGGCTTTGAAGCTCTCATCCCCTACGTAATAGGAAACCTGTATTTGCACAGATCTTCCATTCAGTCAAGGAAAGAGAGAGCCAAGTGCAAATTTAAAGAAATATTGGAAAAGCATGGCCATAAACGCTGTATAAAGTGGTGAAAGTAGTGCAGCCAAAGAATGTTTTTTCCTTTTTTCCAGGAGTAGCTGGTAAGATGATTGTTCAAATGCATTTACAGCCCTTATTCACTTAACCCTGACTCCTCTCTGCACTTTAGGCTTATCTTCGACTAAGCAAGCACTGAACATGGTACAAGAATCACATTATTAGATGATATATTCTTCCAGATGTGAATGGGATTTTATTACTAGAACATTTTTCATGGAGGTACTCATGCCAGAAATCCACACTGTGAAGAGTTAACATTAAAACTAATCCAAGGTTATCTGGAGGGGAAAAAAAAAACCAAACTAAAACCCAACAACCTCACATACACGATCTTTAAAGTTACTACATAAGTAGTATTATGTTATAAAGTGTAAAGAAGGATGTTCTTTGAAAACAAGAATTTGACAGAAAAATATTTAGATGATCAGCATCAGAAAACTTAACCCAGGGAGCTGTATCTTAACAGTTAAGACTATCTTTGGCATATTAAACAAGTTATCAAAAGACGTTACAGTAGCAAAATACCACTTTCACCAGAAGGCAGAGATCTGTCCTTTCTCTGAGATGTAGCAGCATCCTACACATTCTTTGCTTAGTATTTAGACTAAAGCCTCCTGGGTTTAGATGCTTACTATTTGCTATCTTTGGTCATAACAACATTAATTTCATTGCAACAAATATGCCATCAAAAATAACTACAAATGGTATATAAATTCTCATTCATTAAAACCGAGATCTGTTCTAAATAAAACAAAATAACCTGAAGGACTTCTGATAGTTAACTTTTGGTTCCATGTTCAACAGCCGGCAATCCCAATTTTAAGTAATCTTCAAAAAGAATTTTACTAACCTTCTACATACTTAATTTTTTTTGACATATTGGTACAGTGCATTAACAAAAAGGCTAGAAAGGCTTCTGTCCTGTTTTTATTGCTCATTCTCTTACTTACAACTAATTGAGTACTTTTATTTTTCAACCACAAAATTAACTCAGTATTATTATGGAACTGTATGATGGAGTATATTTGATGAGAAGTCAAACATACTAAATTCTTGTTGCAGCACTCAAGAATATCCCTGCTCCCACCCCAGCTGAGGCAGCTGAAGGTAGACTGTTTTTTGAATGGTTTCATTCAGAAATTCAGTACATTAACAATCATCCAGCAAACCTATAAAATTAAGAAAATTATACATGTGCATCAACATATATCTTTTGTAAAAAACAAGTGTCCATTAAATTATCTATATTTTAGGGCAGATATGACTTTTGTACTCCTTTCCACCCTACCATCCATAAAGTCAGTTTACAGTCTAAAACACATACTGTACAGGAGGTCAGTTCAAAGGGAAGACACTGAATAATACTAATACTGTACCATCTTTTGAAGACTCTGCAGATTTTGCAACAGCAATCATCTTTGTGGATGGAGTCTGATCATGACAAACTTGATGCAAGAAGTTTATGGATTTTCCTATTAAAAGAACCTGAACAAAACAGGATTTTTTAAAAAGTGATTTGCATATAAGAAAAAAAATAAAACACCAAACAAAGAAGCCATCCACAACCACCAGGACAACAAGATATTCTGTCATCTTTCTGTGCTCTTGGTTTCACAATCCCAACCACAGCAATCCAGAACAGCAATGCTAACATGAAAAGGTTTTCAACACAAAGTTCTTTTCCCCCTACTTGAGATCTCCTTAAATAAAGTTTAACAGTTAGAGAATGGAAAGGAAAAACAGTCCTATAGTCTTCCTCAGCAAACAATTCTAAAATTCCTGAGAGGATTATTCTTTGTCAAATTTGGCCTCTATTTTCTCAATAGAAATCTAGGCAGCAGCGTATGGCAAACAAACCATCAGAAGATGAACTTTTAGATTCATACCTTTTTTGATTGCTCCATTGTAATAAAGGAAGGGATCATTGACTTCCTCAAAGTGTATTTGTCATGCCACAACCGATCAGTTTTAACTGTAGGATCCGAAGCTACAAAAAACTGAAGATTGAAATAAATATTAAAAGCAAAAGATTAACGTGAACTCTAACCTATAGTTTCACCTATTATTCCTACTACTTTAACAGATGGAGAGGTAAAAAAAACCACAAAAAAAAACACAATCCCAAAAAAATTTTGCAGCTGATATGGTGATCAAATGCTATAGTCTCTCAACTCTACATAAGAGAATCCTCTCATTTGTAAAAAACTAAAACTACTTTATTAGTTTTGTTGAAATTAATTTTGGATGGATTCTGTCCTCATCCTGTCAACCAATACACCCATTGTCTGGACACAAACTTTCTTCACTGCCTCCAAACACCATTTTCCCCAAGAATGGCCAATTGTCTTTGTTCAAAACTGTGTCTATCATATGAAAATTGTAGCTTTCAGTACAACACATCCAACAATAATTGTCAATATTAAGAACACTGTTACAGCACATATGCAGAGGTTAGAGCTAACCAACTACATAACATCCAAAAAAGACGAAACCTCATACGTGGGGAGTAGCTGGGAAAAAAAGAATCTATTTTACACTTCTAAAAAAAGACTCGTAGACATTTTACACAATGCTGACCTTAAAGATCAGCTGTCACTGTCACTCAAATTTTGACCAAAAGAAGGACATTCCAAGAGAACAGACAGCATATTTCACTGTCAAGTAAAATTACTCAGATTTGTTTCAGACGTGCTCAACTAATTTTAAAGAATGATTTTTAGGCTTCTTCAAAAAAAAAATTTAAAAAACCTAATCACTTCAAAAAGACTGTACTGATTGGAGACAGGAAAGTGTTGAGAGAATTTAAAAAAGCATAAAAATATTTCCAAGAAGAAAAAGGACAATTACTGGAACTTGATGTTACAGAAGTCACAACAAACAGCTCTGTGGAGTTTCTATTCTGGATCCATAAAGCTCTTCTACCTAGTTTGACAGACTGAACTTATTTATCAAGGATAATAATAATAGCATGCAGTCAGAGAAAGATATTCTGAGCTTCATTCCAAATACAAGGCTTACATTCTAAACTGTTACAAAACTGCACACATTACTGTTGTTACAGTAAGCAAGAAAAGACAGAGAAATTGTTTTGTCTTCAGAAACAAGAACCCACTGTCAGTGCACCATTCTGACTCTAGTAACCAGGATATGATTTGTTGAAGACAACATACTGCAACACTGCAACCCGCAGATACCAAATTCATGAAGAATTCATGAAGAGAGTGATATTTCAGGTCGTCATTGTATGTATTGCTTACTCATGTTACACATTTTCATCACACTCTGCTTTTCAAATTCTCCTCTAAGCTTCCCACAGATTATCATACCCCAAGGCAAAGAGATGAAGTATTTACTGTAGCACATACATTACCTCATGGTATGTATCCTCCAGCTCTCCATCATAAATCCAGCGATAAAGGAAGTTCAGTACAGGATGGGATACCAGGCCAAGAATGTGCTGAACCAGAGATCTCATGTAAGGATCTCCTGTTTTAGTATAGGCATGAACTGCTGAGGCTAGTTCACCACCTTTTCTCCCTGTAAGATCACAGTGGAGAGGAACGGAAACATATGAAGGAAAACCATATGCACCCCATTTAAATTTAGCAGCCATTGATTTTAGTGTGTCACACTGAGCTTGCTGAACAGCAATTCTAAAATGTAGCAAAAGTAGATTTTTTTATTGCTAACATGGAATTCCTAGGTTTTAAGGCATGAATTATTAATCTCACTAAAGCATTAAAAGCAGAGTTCTCTGTCTACTTTATGGTAGCTTAAAGGAATGCAAACTTCAAGGCATCAGATCACAAACAGAGGTTGATGTTACGCTTCCAGAGAAGTATTACAGGAGCCTTAGAATGTTTTCCTGCTCTCCTGTACTTAACACTCAGACGTTCTGAGAGCATGTATGCACACAAACACAGCTTTCCTGTTTCTTGGTTATAGTTGCCCCCATAGCTCCATTAGGTAATACCTCCTGTCTTCTTGCAACTGAAAAGTAAGAAGCTGTCCAAAAGGAAGTTAAAAAATAGATTGAATATTTGATTTTGCTGCTATGCTCCACAGCTTACAGCTTCCTTGCAGCAGAGGCCATAGAACTCAAAATTTTCATGAATATCTTAAAAGTAAAGCCCACTTTTTAAAAAATTTGCTACCAATTCAAATAATCAAGGTAAAACACGTATTGTATGTTTTTTTTGGCTAAGATACTCTTTCTAAAGGGCTACAATCTCATAAATCTGAAGCACTCTCAGGGAAAAGCATCAGTTACTGGTCAGTTTAGTCAGTTACTAGCCAAAGTTGTGGTAAACTCCAACATGACTCTCCCCAGCATCTTCTTGTGGATTGCCAACAAAACCACATGATATTTGCAGATTTGCAAAGTTTTGTTGTTTCACATGAATCTGCAGACAAATTGCAAATGACTCCTCTATGCCATCATATATAGAGAAATGGCATAATACTCACACATAGGGAAGAAACTAAGCCAGCCACTTCATAATATATTACTAGGGTTTTTTCAGTGTACCATTCTCTGAAAGATGATTAACTGAAAATAGCATGAAAAGTGCATGCTTAAAATTGAATTTTTTGAGCACGTTCTAGTTTTAAAAAAGTAAGAAGTCTGAATGTATCAACACAGCATTATAATTCGTCATGCTTTGTTTAAACGAAAAGAGGGAGAATCGTTTGAATTACCTACTTAAAATTTTCTAAAAAAAAAAGCCCAAACAAGCACTAAAAATATTGATATCAACCGCTAGCATGCAGTTATATAACCTCCCCAGGAATATTAAATTAATGTTAAACAGACCTTGACAGTGATCAACAAGTGCTGCAAGGGTCTTTAACCTTATTTTGGGATCGTATGTCCAGACTAGAAGACGGCGAAGTGTTAAACTGCTCTCAAGTCCCAAATTCACGCCCTGATCATCTTCCAGTTGCAACTGATCAAGTTAGAAACAAAAAGACGTGTCAAAGAACAAAACTGAAGCAGGACTGAAGCAGAACTCAGGTTTCATAGTTTGTTCTAAAGCCAGATTTTTACTAATGCACTTGAAATACACTGTGTTATGTACTCTCTCATTAAACCACTGGGCCAAAACCTGAGAGTCAATTTTCAGTGGAAACAGAGAATTGAGCACAGGTGAAAGAATAGAGACAAGCAGAAGTGCAATAAGATAGACAAAGCACAAAAACCAAGGAAGTTAAACACAACAAGGTAATAGTCATGAAAAGAGAGTAGAGCAAAGGAAAAGAGAAGAGATTCTGAAAGACAGCATGAGATACTCAAAAAAGAGTAAAGAAAAACATCTAAAGGAAAGGCAAGCTGCAGGAGGTAAATTTTTTATTACTGCACATGCAGCTTATTTTAGTTCAACATGGGACAAATCTCATTCAGTCTCTTCCTCCAGACGTCATCAGAACTTAAGTTAGCCTGATAGTGAGATTAAGGAATTGCTACATTGAAAGAAAAACACCAAACTTTAAAAGCTACAGTAAGATCATAATGTGACTACCATGAATCTTCCAACACTATGGAAAATAAAAACCAAGTATTTGCATCCAAGGTGCAAATGCAAATCTCTTACAAATACAGATGGAATAAGCAGGACAAGAACAGAACTTAAGAATAAAGAAGCAAGTTCCTAGAGCAGTACAAGCAAACTCTTACAAAAGATGCTGTTTCTGATATTTGACAACCAACCCACTCTGTGCTTTCCCATCTAGCACATTTTTTTAGCCAAATGCAACATACTAGTTAAATTTAAGACTAGTGTCATCCACATTAAGTTCAGCCTTAAAGCCAGTTAAATTCATTTGCTTCTGGGTCCACGTTTGGGATTTTTCTTTGGTGTTTTTGGAAATCGGCAATGATAAGAGACACATGAGCAAAAGCCACCCTTTGGCTTTAGGGAAGACATGGTACATCTTCATCATGGAACTGCATTTTTAAATGGGCTGACAATGTGAAAACAACCTGCAAGAAAAAGACCAGAGACACTTATGGAATAGTACACACTATGCTCAGGATTACTGTTTCAAGGGCAGAAACATGCTCAGGTGAAGCTCTGAAGACATAATAAAAAGTTATAAAGAGTATAGAACCCTTTAACAAGATTCTTACTGTCCTATGCCTGTACTGCTCTCTGGAACTGCAGTTAGCTTCCTAAGCTGGCAGCCTGTACGATCTCCTGAATCTAAGAATACCACATACACTTAATTTCAAGTCAATTTTCTACATGTTTTCAGGAAGCTGAAAGATACATTTTTTTTTTCTCCATTCTGCAGTGTGACCTTCAAACCTTTCCACCCTGCAAATCACAAAAGAATCTCTCCTCCACTGCTGGATCTCCTTCCTTTATTTCACACCTTTGGGAAGGAACGTTGCCAGGAGCTTCTGAAAATCCAAACATAACATGACTCTGTGAACCCCTTCAGTTAGGTGCTGAGGGACCTAGATTCCCCAGAAACTCCAGTCTGCTGCTGCAGCAAAGCATTACAGACACTGTACTGACTGTTCCCTATGAAAATGCAATTAATCAACATGCTCAATGCACTCAAAAACTCTTAACACTGAAGATGAATCTGGCAAGGAACATGAAGAGCAACAACAAGAACAGCAGCAAAAGTAAGACTGGTAAAAATGTGTGTCCAGCTACTGAAAGGTGCTACGAAAGGGGTGACAGGAAAAATGGAAAATGCTGATCTACTTAACGCCCTTTTTGCCTTGGTATTTTGGTAAAATTTGGTGTTGGGAATACCAAATGTCAAGATAAGAAGAGGAGTCTGGAACACTGAAGACTGAGTAGAAAAGGATCAGGCTAGGGTCACCGAACAAATGGGATATGCTTAAGTCTATGGGACCTACTGGGATGCACCAACAAGTGTGGAGGGAGGGAGTTGGCCAGTGTCACTGCAAGGCCACTCTCCATTATTTTTGCAACACCACAATTAGAGGCAGTTTCTGACGACCCTGAGAAAGCAAATGTCACGCCTCTGTTCAAGAAGGAGAAGCCATACAATTACACACCAGTGAGACACACTTCATTCCTTGGGATAGCAACTAATCCTGGAAAACCACTTCCAAGCTTATGGAGGACAAAGAGCTTTCTCAGGAAAAAAAGCTCAGGGAAAGGAGAAGCAAGTAGGAACATTAGTGATGATGGAGTTTATCTTCCCAAGCACGTGTTAAGTGTCCTGAGACCCTCCTTGCCAGAAGCGGCTGGACATCTGCCTGCTGATGGAAAGTAGTGAATGAATTCCCTACTTTGCTTTGCTTGCACGCACAGCTTTTGCTTTCCCTTCTAAACTGTCAGTAATTTGATTGACTTGTCTTTTTGTCTTCCTTCTATTTTCTCCCCATTCCTCAAGAGACGGGGGAGCAAGAGGCTGGGTGGGTGCCTGACTGCTGCCCAGGGTCAACCCACCGCAAAGGCAAATGAAGTTTGAAAATAAGTAACCCCAGAACTTTCTTTTTGTTTCCTCCTTAAAGGCTTTCCCTCCCACCATAGCCATCTCTTCTTTTGAAAGGTTTGGTGGAGTAGGAAAGGTAGACAAAACTGCATTTCAAAGTAGTCAAAGATTTTCATGGCCAAGAAGTTTTAGAAATTAGAATAAATTAAAGTTTCAGCAAACCAAGAGAGAAAACACATTTTGGACAGAGGAAGAAGTAATTACAAGAGGAATAACTGGATAACAGCCAGGAAAAACAAGCAAAGAAGTATATATAACAGGTATTCCAAAAGTCAAGAATATTCAAGAACCGCAAGTGAGTTAAAAGGAACAAATACTTTGAAAACATTTACAAAAGTCTATGACAAACTATAAAGATCTTACTGAAGTTAGAATTTAAAAAGGCAGTTTAATTTAGCTTTAGGTCAATTCTCAGAATAAATTTTTCACCATTCCAAGTAATGAACTCCTTAAAATCCCTTAAAAAAGGCAAGCAGAAGAAAAATGTTTATTTTTATTTTAGAGACAGTATCTAGATGCACATACCTACAAACATTTGTGGGCAACCTGCAAGATTATCAGCACTGAGTTGGTCTATATGTTACAAAAAAACAGTAAAACACTGAAACATCTGCAGAACAGATGTCTTTACTCTCAGAAAACAAAGGGACAAGAAAGATGTACAAACTGCCTCACACAAAAAAAAGTTGCAACTGTTATTACTAGCTGCTGAATCATGCACTGCTTGATTGTTTTTTTCTCCCCTCAAAGATGTCACATTGTTTCGGATTTGAATGGTAAAGATATTATGCAAGATGAAACTGACAAAAAGATGCAAAACAGGGACAGAGACTTAGAAATACACATTGTATTCCTTGCTTATATAACACATCAAATACCAGTGAATTCTTAAGAGAAAAATATTCAAGGGCACATACATTCAAAGAGTAAAAAGTGCACAAGTTACAGAGAATTGTGTTCACTGTCAAGAGAAACTGCTGTACATCCTTCACATTCTAACAGAATAGGTAGGCATACCTTTTTAGGAGATATTTAGATAATGTAGAAGAAAACAGTAAAGTTGAACACGTACCACTTAACTTACCTGAGAATGTAAAACCGACAGAAGTCGGTAGTATTCTTTAAGTTCCTGATGTAAGGCTGCACAAAAACTCTGTAAGAGAACGAGAAGGAAAAAAAAAGAAAAAAAAGGAAAAGTAATGAGGACAAACCTTTCTCATTTGATTCTATCATCACACTTCCAACATAGTCAGAAAATTCCTGAAGGGAATCATTCTACAAGTTTCAGCACAAAAGCTAGTTCTTAGAGAAATGGCCAAAGTATAAGGGCTTCCCTAAGAGCTGCATATACCTTTTCCAAGAATATATATACATTATCAAGTGACCTTGTTTCTTGCTGTCTTAACTGTATCAACAGATTGAACTATGACAAGCGTAACTCTTCAAGTAGATATATCGTCTCAGTAATGGCATTAATAACTAGCACAGGGATGTACAAATTATAACATGACCCAGTTGAAGACTTTTTTTTTTTTAATAATCATGTAAGAAACAGTATGCAGTGAAGTAAGAGAGTTTGAATTTCAGGAAGGCCTCTAACAACAGAACACAGAAGATAGGCAACTATTACAGTATTTACAGCATAGACTATATGACATGAACAAGAAAATACAATGCTCAAAAAAATACTCCCAGTAAGTGCTGTCGGATCAAGTACTCTAAATTTTTGACCTTTTATCAATTCAGAGTTATACATGATTCTTCACTTGGCATGGAAAAAATGAACAATAGAAAGTATATCTTAAGAAACCTGTAAAATGTGCTGAAGTTAATTCAGGCCTGAACTACAGCAAAAACTATTCTTTGTAAAACAATTCTAGGCACAGCTTCTTTAGGTTGTTTAAAAATCAAGATAAATTTCAAAAACAATTCCTGAAATAATACTTTAGTGACAAACATTTT
>VZTE01002398.1:194447-207048 GCA_013397775.1 Eulacestoma nigropectus
TAATGATCTTAACCTAACATATAGACTAAAAAAATGTCTGCAACACATTTTTCAAAACAGAACTAAAAATATGGCTCATTAATTTGGGACTAAGTTAAAAAGACTTTAAAAGCCCCCAAAAAGTGCTTAAAGTTTTTTATTTGTTCGGTTTCTTGGAAGAATACTCCCGTGCGCACACACGCATTCTTCAGAACTTTCTAACCAATTCTCAGCTAATGAATTTGATATCTATTTTAATGGATATTTTTTAATGGGAAATTTCCCAGCACTTTCCCTTCAAGACCTTTTAGAATTACAGTCAAAAGAATTTAAAAACAATAAGTAAAACTTCACAGAAAGAACCCAAGAACTTCAGGTACAATATTTATTCACTAGAGTATGTAAAACGCAGAAATCATTTCTAGAAGCACAAGGAGAAAATAAATCTTCTTTCCTGCTAAGCAGCTAAGAAGCCTAGGAAAAAAAAAAGTCATTAATCTTGCCATTGTATCCTTTTTAAGGAAAGGAGGTTCCTTTCTTCAACTCAACATTATAAATTACAAAGAAATTTGACATTCATTTTACTCCAGAGGACACTGAAGGGCAAAAAGAAATCCCTTTATGTGTAACTCCACTTTTCATTTCTTCTCACTTGCTTCTTCAGTAAATTTTTTAAACTATTTAAGAGGCGCTTGCTAAGATAGAGGGCAGAGCAGAGCCTCCAAGAAAACAATCAAAGGCACTGTTCTGCTCAAAAAGTAAGAACAGTAATCACTGACTTTAATGACTTAGTAGCCAAAAGGATTTAGGATCCAACTGGTCACCAATTTTTCAGAGAAGATTTACAAGATAAAAGTTACATCCAGTACCAATTCCTGCACCACAAACCACAGACTTTTGCTTCCCAACCTGTTACAGAAAAACTGGACATTATCCTAGAATTCTGATTTGGTCTGCAGCAAAAGAGAATTGAGGAAGGAAACAGAATGCTTGTTCAAGAGAAAAAAATTAAAACGCCCACTAGCTCAACTGGATCTAAATGGGCAAAATGCCAAAGTACAAGGCAAATTATAATTAACTGCCAATTATTCTTTTTACTTCCTGAGGACAAAGTAGAACTGAGATATTAATCAGTAAAGTCAGGAAAATATAAAGTTTAATATATTGTTATATCTCTACTTCTAATGTCAATACCTGACATTTTGTGTGGTAAAAAGTCACCAGAATCATAATAAAAGAGGCGACAGCCATCTTATTCTATACCTGGATTAAACAGGGGTTTACACAAGCATTCTTTTAGAACATTAAGCAAAAGATGCTTTATAACACAACATACATTCTTGTGCTAAATTCCTTAATGCATGGTGTGCAGCACCTGAAATTCTCAGCTATAAAAGCTATGAAGAGCATGAAGGCATACTCTCTGTGCCCAGATACTGACAGCAAGAGTGGAATATAAGTTTTTATTTGTATGCTTATGTCCTAGAAATATACACAAGTGCTTGTCTCAAGCAAGATTAGCAGCACTAGAGCTATGCAGATTCAGGTAACTTAACTGCACAGCCTTCTGCACAGGATCTGAAACCTGCATACAGAAGCCAAGATACTTCACATTTAAATTCACTGAAGAATTAAAGTTCTCCCCTTACTGTAAACTTGAAGATTAAAGCCAGAGACAGTAAAAATAAGCACAAGCAGGAAGCTGCTAGATAAAGAATAAAATTCCACCCAGATATAAAGGGGAGAGTCCAAAGAAAATGCATACACAGTAGCACTACCATATAAAACATGGAAATCAGCATTGGATCAGTAGAAAAATAATTATTTATACGTAAATAGAAGGGTTACTTAGAATAAGAGACAGAATGGAACAGAATAAAACATTAGAAAAGTAGGAAGCACTACAGTGTCTCTACTGACCTCTTAAGAAAAATTAGATTGAAGGGAGAAGCACTTCAATTTCTTGTCAGATTAGGTAGGATGTTATGGCTAGAGGCCAGGATAACATTTCTGTCGACTCAGAAGGGATAATATCCAGTTTTACAGAGGGAGCAAGTGAGAGGAAACGGGAATGTCTTAGCAGTAAATGTGGTTTTGGGTATTACAGCAGCAGTGAAGTTACTGTAGACTATAAATCATGATGATGAAACCTACAAAAACAAAAATTAATATTCTTTTGATGCTGTATTCAAAAGAAAGGGCAGAAGATAATGGACTATTTGCATTTTATGTAAGCTAGTGCAGTACTAACACATGATCATCAACAATAGCTGACGAGAATGTTGTCTCCTGCACACATCACTAACAACTGAATTGGTGATTAATTACGTCAGGGATGACACCATCTCGTTTAAGAAATGTTTTTGTTTATGAACATGCATGAATAATTTTAAAATATTTTAAAAAAAAGGAGATGAAGAAAAGGAATATATTAGAGTTTCCAGCTACAAATTACAGGGGCAAATCCTTAAGACCAGCAAGAGCAAATGCCTTTTCCTTGCCTTCTGACTATGATCCATATCAAATGCAGCATCCACAAAAGGAGTAAATCAAATGACAAATAATCCAAGCTCCAAAGTTTACTGCATTTACTCAGTAGTTTCTTAGCAAAACAAAACCAAATATTGTAGTTAGAATGGTTTTTTTAGCGGACTCACCTGTCCCACAAGTCCAAATGCACGATCCAAACTCCTCTGGTCTGTATATTTTCTTATTTTATTATGCAGCCACCCCAACTCTGCAAGTCTACTTGTAGTATCTCGGAGAGATTTGGACAAGCTCACCTATAAAGTGAACAGAAACAACAGTTCGCAATTAAGTCAAATCTGCCATGCCAATACTGGTTTCTTCACAAAGGCCCCTTTGTCTCATAAAAAAAACCAGTTCAAGAAACAATCATTTTACAATCTACAGCACAGATAGTGCAAAAAAAGCAGGCAACCATGTAATTAGCATTAAATTCATACACGTGTTGAAAAGGCAGCAGCAACTAATTACTGGCAACTTTGAGACCTTCTCTTTTGGAAATCTTAATGTAACAGTATTTATACACTTTTACATTAGGCAATTATGGCAGCAACAAAATGGTCTTCAGAAGAAAGGAAGAAATCTGCAGTTTCATGTTGTAGAATCAGACTTTATCTTATCCTGACAATCAGCAAGACCAAAAACATGAGAGTTCTAGCAGAGGTGCTAATGACTGAAACTAATGAAAAAGCTTTGACAAAATAATTAGTTATTGCTACATGTGAAAGAAACCATTAATAGAAAATAAATGACCCAATGCCTGACTAGGCATCAGGAACTCAAACTTGCAGAACCCAACTTCCAAGTTTAAGTCCAGCTTTTGTAAGTTATTTAATCATATGTCCTTCTGAACTCTTCTAGTCTGTTTCTGATTTTCTTCTAGTATCTCACTCACCCTGCAAGCCTGCCTTAGTCTCAACACCCTATTTAGCTACCACTACTATTGTCAACTGAATGAAATGCACAATTCTTCCTCTAAATTACCAACAGATAAGACACTGTTCCTATCTGAGATTTTCTTCTACCACATTCATCATATTACTCAAGAACACTATCATCAAGTATTCAAAATTTCATTGAATAAAAAAAACCCAAACAATCTGACTGATAAAACAGATCAAGAGGCAGAGACTAACTTTTACCCACAGCAACTGGGCCTATCCCACCCCTACAGACAATTTTACCGTTCACAGCTAGCTGGAACAGTCAAAACCAAAGCAAGGAAGTGTTCTAAGAAGTTAAGCTGCCAAAGAACTAGAAATCAATCTCATTCATTAAACCTTTTAGTTAACAGTACAGGCATTCTCCAAGGTAACAATTAGTGTCAGAGTGCGTTAGCCACACCAGTGTGGGCTTGAACCAGGCTGCAGCATTTGGTTGTAAGACTAGAGTTCAGTCCCTAGCTCTCTTGTTTACCCACCACAGAGGTACAGCTTTAACTTCTTGAACAACTTCTGTAGGGTAAATTCCAGCCCAAACAAGCATAATTGGACACAGAAACCCTGCCTGCAGCTAAAACCCAAAGAGATGACATAAGAACTACTTAGAATTCTGGAAGTACAGAGCACTTGGCAAACACTGAGCACAACACACATCCACTGGAATTAAATGAGGAACAAGCAAAATTGGCTTGGTGTTATTACATTTGCATGTCTTAGATCAAATCAGAGGCTGCTATCTTATACAGTGCTGAATGTCAACACCAGACCTAATATTAACACTAAGATTAGGAAACATTTCAGCAAGAGTAACACTTTAGAAAGTGTGTTTCTTTCTGGAAAACAACATCAACAGCCCAAACGGAGAGTTTCTTTGTCAGCTGAGGAAAAACTACATGCTTTGACTACTGTTTTGCCTAATGTGCAGTCAATACAGCTAGAGGAGGTATGATCTTGGTCCTCCTTGTTTGTCAGAAGTTGTTCCAGTTACAGCTCTGGTGAGTCAGATAATCTCATCTTCACTGGGTCCGGTAGCTCAGTCCAAGTGCCCATAAGGAAGAATGGAAGATGACTGACTTCACAAAAATAACTGAAGACAAAGTTCTCAGGCAAAGATTGATGAATAATGATAACTGACCACAAGCCAGCTGAATAAACTCCCTAAATTACAAGTTCCAAGTAAAACAGCTTCTGACCTCAAACCAGCCTACTGGATATGAAAGCTACACAGAAAAACAATGACACCCATTGCCAATTTTGTAATCACTGACTAAGTTTTCTTCACATTACTCTAGAAAAATATATTATGCTACCCTTCTTTTGCCATGTATAAACTTATATATGGAATATAATTAACTCAGTGAAGGTGTTGAGGAATTACAAACTTTGCATCATCTACAGGTAGACGTTTATTAAGAATCTGTTAATTAATAAGACTTAACTTATTTAACAAGAGTTAAGTTTTTCATTTTCCCCTCCATTAAGCAGCGGTAAATGTCATTGTAACGTAATGGTAAACGACTATACACTTCACTTTTTGGTACTATTATGAAAGAAAAAAGGAAATCAGCTCAGGTATCAACATTAAGACCTGTGTATCATGCTCTTGGTACATGAAATGGACCAAAACTAATTTCCCCACCATTTAAGGACTATGTAATATTGTCATAGAAAGTTTTTAATACAAGTAAAAATTGAAAGCATTGTCTTTCCATCTGAACAAGAACATGAAAGCCAATTAGCAGAAGCTGAACACTGAAGCTGTACTGTCTAAATACTGAATGTGAAGATGCTAAAGCAACTAGAGCCATTTTTTGTTCTTTGCTCAGCTGACCCAATCTCACTCTAGGGATTTTTGAATTGCAAATAGGCTTAACATCTCACCACCTTAAAGCAAAGAGTCTCTCAGGCATCTCTCCTATTCTTTTGTCCCCTGTTTGATGTCTTCATTCAAATTCACATCAGGCCTTTCTTCAGTTCTACCACCAGTCCTTTCTTTCTTAGGTAATCTGCATCTGATCACTTGTAATCAGGCCCGTAACATCAAGTGGCTAGCAACCATTCCACATCTCAAGTGTTAAATTTAATTCAACAGTAATGCAGTCAAATGCCTGCATCTGCTTTATATTAATTCTTATACACTGGAGAGGGGAAATGTTGACAGAAGTCCTCAAAGCCATAACTTATGAATCATTCTACTGGATTAAGAGTTGGGAGGCTATTCACATCTTGTGAAATGTTACAGTTTCTTTCTGGCATCAAATCTACCCAATCGATTTTCAACTACTACTGTTGAAACGACTCTGTTGTATTAACAAAAGAACCCCCAAAACCAAAACAAATAAAACCAACCAACCAACCCCAGCAAAAAAAACGGCTGATAGAGGAAATAAAGACTTGTAAAAATATTTTAACTTTTTTACATGTTTCTCGTGGCTATTTTTCCCCTATATACTTCTCTGCTCACATACGAAATACAAGTCATCATACAGTACCTTTCCCTCCACTTTATAGCAATTTTCAGAATTGCACATTTTGATGGTTTTGCCATCTATTCCCTGGAAGACATATAAAACATCTCTTACAAGATTTGCTTCTGTTATTTCAACAGAACCTGGAAAAGAAAAAACCAAAAACAAAACAAGTATTTAGATTTGTTGAGAAAATTAGTTTTGATTACAACTTTGAAGAGCTATTTAGAATAGCCAAAAAAACCCAAAACTATAAAAACTATAAAGCCTGTGTTTGTAACCTGTAAAGAAGTGATTTAGGTCCTCTCAATCTGACAGGAAAGCTCAAGATTGCCTTTACCTGTCTCTAATGCTACCTGTGGTTCTCTCAGAGCAGTGAGCTTGTACGGCACAGGGCATGTCCTATTTTAACCAACACATCAGCCAGTTCTTAAACTTGTTATCTCTTCTGATCCAACACCAGTGCAAGTTCTGAGGCAAGCACCACAGCAACTTTATCCTTCTTTGAACAAACAGCTGAAGTTGTTAAACAGACTTACAGAATAACCTCTTCTACATTCACCTAGGAAAAGAACAGTTAATCCAGAAGGAAGAGCTGCTTGTTTCAAAATGGCCTTCAATTACATTTGCCACTGCTCAGTGAGAAGACTGATCAAATCAGACTGCATAACAGCCACGGAGCTGGAAAACATTTAAGTGTAAACACTGTTTCTGAAGATAAATACATCTTTGATTTCGTAGAGCTTCTGCTATTGTAGCATACAGTTTGCTTCTGGTTCTTATCTCTAGTTAGAGGTTAGATTGTGTTAGAGATGTAAGATATTTTTGGATTTAAAGGAAACATAAGATCAAAAAAGGCACTGTGCAGGCCATTGAAACTATCCCCATCTTTTCTGGGCAAACCACCACCATGTGCTTTTGTAACTTCATTTAAGATTTCAAGAGTTACACAATCTTAACAACAACTACCCAGAAATTGAGATGCTACAACATGCTTCTCCCAATTTAGACAGCACTCTTACTCTTGTCAGTTTGCCTCCCCAACAATCCACTTTCCCAGAAAAAAACCAGGAAAAATTAAATTCTACTGTCATTTCAGCAAAAGTAGTCTTCACTTCACAATGCCATTTAAAACTCAGTCTCCCCTTACAACATTAAGATGAGCATGAGAGTAGGTTGTCCCTCTTAGGAGCTAGTAGTGAAATGGTAAAAGATGCAAATGCACATTTCTTTAATTGATAGATAGTACCACAAGTATTAACATCAGCCATACAACGTGCCTTTCTATACTCTGTGTGTAGATGTAACAGTAAGAAAACTTCAGATAAAAGCAAGTCACTTTAGGGGAAAAAAATTAATTACAAGAATTTAATATTCATAGAAATGTATCTTCTTGACAATATTCTGAATGCAGTCCTACTTCTATTTCTACACCAGCAAGTGACTACATTTAAGACAACTGTCAGTCCTTATACCTATCCGACATGGGAACCAAACTCACAGCTGCTGGCTGACTCAACGGAAGAAGTACTGCTTTTTATAGCAATCAGCATAATAAATTAAGAGGCAGTGCTAGATTTTATGACTATTTCTTTTTCCTATGCTTTTTTCTACTCCTTTTTCTATTTTTTCTTTTTTTTCCTATTTTGGTATATATTAAATCTACCACATATATAAAACACATATTTACATTATATATACACACACACATCTTCTTGCACATCAATGGTCTTGTTAATTAGGTTCTAAATGCCAAATGTTGCCCTCAGATACACCAGTACAACTCTGATCTATAAGCCACTGCTTTGTACACTGCTCCAAGATGCACAGCCTGGCAGACACGCTATATTTTAGTTCCTGAATACCCACACTTATTTGTACAGAAGTTTAAAAAAAAGCCAAAACAAAAAACCACAAAAGCCTGCATGTCTTATCTTTCTTTGCCAGAGAATAATGGGATGACTACATCTGCCATCAGCTCACTTATTCAGAAAAGTCTGCCACATTTACAGTAAGAGTTGTCACAGAGACCACCTGTTAAATAATTCCTCCTTAGTTACACTTGTGTCAATTCAGAATAGATCCTCTAGGCATCAGCTTCAAGTTTACAGCCACTTAATCATGGAAATAAATTAGCAATATTAGGAATTTAGGAAGAAATTCTTTACTGTGAGGACTGATGAGGCACTGGAACAGGTTGCCCAGAGAAGTCATGGATGCCCCATCCCTGGAAGTGTTCAAGGATAGGCTAGATAGCTCCTTGTGCAATCTGGTCCAGTGGAAGGTGTCCCTCTCCATGACAGGGGAGTTGGAACAAGATGATCTTTAAGGTACCTTCCAACTCAAACCATTCTGTGATTTTACGAGTCTGTATTTATATTTTATTATTTTATTGACAATATTTTATGTCACTTGCTCTAAATACCACCACTGTAAACAGGATGCTAATTTAAAGAAGAAATAGGTTTAAGAGCTCCATATTCCAGTTCACATTTCCAAGTTCTGAAGGACACAGAACCACAAACAGATGCGTATTTCAACAAGTTCTATTTACTGAGCTCTCTTTCTGACTCTAAAAACAGTAGCATCTTCTGATCATCAAAAGAATGATCACTGCTCACATGTCACAATCACTTAATTCTGACAAACACTGGAATGAAGTCAGGCTTTTAAGAAGACCAGATCACAATCAAACCAACCAGTGCAAAAAAAGAAATTAACAACCAGCCAAAGAGACTGTGGCCAAATCTACTAGTCTTGCATATTTGCTTCTATCCTACTAAGCACATGCTAGAAGAACACTCTTCAAAAAAATCAACATGCTATGATTCCAAAATAATTGAAAAGATAATGGAAGATATAGAGAACAACTGTAAAAAAAATTATCTGTAACAAATATATCTTTGCTTACCACTTGTATCCCCTTCTCGCCTAGACCTTGGCATACCACGAGAGACAGCATTTGAAAAGCCTTTTGAGGTAGTGCTTTGCAAAGAAGGCTGGCTTGCAGTTAAAGTCCATGCAAGACGTGAACCTAGCTGCTGACGGAGGCATTCTCCAACGCCCGGAGCTTGATAGGATTGTCTAAAAGGATAAAAGGAAGAAACATCTTTAAAAACTTTGATTCGATAGCCATTACATGGTGTGGAGTGATGTAAATTTTGAGAAATGCCCCAAGTTTTTTGCACATGTTTTGCAGGGGGTGGGGGAGAGAGGGTGGTTTAATAAAGGAATCTTAATAAAAGGTACAGAACATACAAGCAATTTATCTCTTCCTATAAGCCTACGCTTTCAAAAAAAACCCCAACCTGTAGAAAAGGGAAGTACAAGTTTGACATACATGATTTTGTATCAAAGATTAACTTTGATGAAACGTAATTATGCTGAAATAGGTTAAAATTGAAGGTATAACAATAATACATACAGTCATAGTAGAAAAACCTAAATACTTAAGTTTTGTTATTACCTGAAGCTGTAGTTACATGTCAAAGAACTAAAGGAAAATAAAGAAAGAGGAAAAAATTCACTTTCCAGCTAGTCTATTCTTTCAGAAGATCCCCAAGTCTCCTACCCCAAAGTCCAGGGATGGAATACTGCTGCTTACTGTGCTTCCACTTTCAGAATCCTGAACTACATCACTACTGCAGTTATTTGTATTGTAAAGCCTACTAATAACTATAAAATCCAGTTCTGTCAGCACTAATTACTTCCATAATATGAATTTAACAACTCGTGTTGAATACACGCTACTAAAAAAATATATCTTCAACTCAAAAAAAAAAAGCTTCAGTCCTTTCTGAAAATGCATCTTGTGATTTTGTGTTTGTTTCCCAACTCTTGGGGGTGGGAAGGAAAATTAAGAGACAAGAAGATGGTGATTAAAAATGAACACATTTGGGCAGCCATTTATGGCTTCATATGGTCATATGCCAGCAGCTGATACTCTGAACTGTTCAGCTCAGGAGCTCCATTTCTCTGCACCTAGAGTAGAATTTCCAATGGCATAGAAAAGCAGAGAGCAGCGGGGGTGGGGGGGAAAAAGGCAAGTCTTCTCCAAACCTATCTGTAAGGTGAAGTTTACCCTGGAATGAGTGATTGTGGAGTTGGTGTTGGCCCATTTAGGGCATATAGGCTGATGCTGCTGATCCCACTGCTCCCCATGCTGCAGGAACTCTGGGCAGACTGAGCACTGCGGTCTTGGTAATTCAGTGGAAGGGTCTGAGGCCTGGCATAGTAATAAGGGGTTGAGTGAGCATCCCGTGGCAATGCTTGAGCAAAAAGCGTGGCATAACTTGACACCTGAAAAGAAAAGGATTTGAAAAGGAAAGAATAATTTAAAAAAAAAAAAGATGTGGGAATTGCTTTAAGTCGCATCTTCAGTTAACAGGAGTGTAACATCAAGAACACAAGAAATATCTGAAGACCATGTTTATGCAAAGAAAAATTTGCTGATGCAATTATCATGGCAAAAAAGTGCCTTACAGTACTTTAAGCAATCCAACTTCTTTTTGCCTGCAAATTGTCATTAGCAATAGCTGCAAAAAGCACTTTGGTGCTAGCAGAGCTGCAACTGCATTGTGCTTTCCCTACTCCATTTAAAACTCATTATCACATAAGCAGACATCACACCCCCAAGCAGAAGGCAAACATAAAAATCACCCATCTAATACAGTCACAACTTCAGCTACACATGTTGGACAGCTCATATTTTTACATTTACATAATGTTAGAAAACTACACCAAATATTACAGATACTTAAGTCCCGTGTTTTCTTCCTTTCAGTCTCACACACAGATGAAACACCATGAAAACAACCTGAGGTATTGGTTAAGTCTGAATAATGATTATTGGAAGACATCTAAAATAAGTGACACACATTTACTATTTCTCAGAAGCAACAACAGTCTCCTCACTTACCTTGTTAGACTGTTTACGTGGATCTTCACTAAGGCTAAGCAGGAGGTAGAGTATTGACCATTTGTTTTTCAAAATGCCCTTCAAAAAAAATGAAGGCAAACATAAATAAGTTTAACTCTCGAAAATAACAGAATTTCTAATTATCCAACTTCCTAATATACATGCATATAAATAAACTTTCCAGATAAAAAAGACTAACTCAGACCCATGTTCTTGAACAAACTGGGAATGTGCAGTGTGGCCTCTGTATTGCTTATTTTATGAATTTTTTCCACTGTGTTCAAATCATGAATTCTCACCTGCTCTGAGTTCAGCAAGCAATGTCAATCTAAAATTCACAGCTACTAAGAATGAGGTTTATACAGAGCTGAACTGTTACCAGCATTCCCACACACTCTCACCACCTAAAACATCTCAGATGCAACCATTAATTTAACTCAAATATGAAGAAGGAAAACTCCTGCTGAAGTTTTAAGCAAGGAACTGTCTTTTCTCCTTTTTCTCCTCCACTCTCCTTTACAGGGAGGCCTGAAAAGTGAGGGATTCAATTTCTATTACTTTAAATGCCATTTAACAGAGCTACCAACATTTTCCCAGTGTAAGATAGAAACACTGTTAATATGAAACTTGAGGAATACACCATACAGTCTTTAGCAAAAAGACACATACAGACTGTTAGAATAAGACTGTCAGCAGCTGTCTCCAACAGCAGAAAGCTTACCAACTTCAGCTAAAGCCCAAGCTACAAACAGAAAACTTTAAAGTAAAGGCAAGTACTAAAATTATTTATTTTAAACACGCATGTTCCTAGATATGTAACTCCATAGTTCTGTGACACTAACACTTGCACCTGAATTTACCAGGGGCACAGAACCTTATGATGGACATTAAGTTGAGTCAAAGAAACTTATACAAATTCCCTAACAATATTGATCAGGCTGTGATCTGTAATACTAAGCAACGTTGAATATAAAGCAAACTTGAGTCATATCAAGATCCAATACAGACACTATCCCTTATGAAGCAACATAACTCAGTGCTATCAGTCTTGCAAAAAAGCACTCTCAAGGTCACTTCGAAATTTTCTTTTTTAAACATTTTCATTTTCACCATTTTCTGATTTTCCAACCTCCTGCAAATTAGGCATTTAGTGCGTATATGTTATATGGTCTAAGAATTTTGGACATGGAGCATTCCTTTCTTCAGGACAGAGTCCACTAACCAAACCTACCAAAGTTCTACTTTGTTATATAAGAGTAAAAGGAAACATTCTGTACCATGTAGAGCACAAGTCGATTATCTTCTGCTTTGATCTCAAGAACAAGCAAAAAGTAGAGGTATTGCATCTGTTGCAGATAACTAATACAGCAACTAATTAACAAGTGGTGAAGAAGGAGCAGCAACATTACTGCTTCTTCTACTGGCCAGGATAGAATAAATCCAAGTGCTCCAAGAAGTGTGGTTTACTCAACTGGCAAGCTGCCATAAAAATAAGCACTGACCTCCTGGAGTAATAGATGAAACAAAGCTAAAACAGACTCACACACAGGTTTTTTTTCTCCTAACTGCTTTCAAGAGAATAGTTAGAAGAAGAAAGAGCCTCATTTGATTCAGAAAACGTGCATCCTTTTATGCCCTTCCCTATGCCTGCAGGAAAAAGAAATGATTGTACAGCATTAGTAATAAACCTAACAGCAGATTGAATAATAATTGGTAGCATGAATTTTAAAGAAGCCATGATACCATTTCACATACACAAGATGCTAGCG